>JASEVX010000002.1:40120392-40143253 GCA_031761405.1 Serripes groenlandicus
CTTCCTCTGTATCTATATAGTGCGTGATTTCTACTCTCTCTCTCTCTCGCTCTCTCTACTCCTCTCTCTCTCTCTCTATCTCTCTCTCTCACTCTATATCGCTCTCTCTCTCTCTCTCTCTCTCTCTCTCTCTCGTCTCATCTCTCTCTCTCTTCTCATCACTCTCTCACTCTCTCTCTCTCTCTCTCTCTCTGTCAGTCTGTTTCTACCTTTAATGAGTCTTAGTCATTCTCTTTGCCTCTATCTATCTTCTCTGTCTTTATATATATATCTCCTGTCCTCTCTCTAACTAACTCTTTCTCTGTTCCTATTTCTCTCTCTCTCTCTCTCTCTCTCATCTCCTCTCTCTCTCGCTCTCTCTCGGTATCATCTCCTCTCTCTCTCTTCGTCTTCTCGTCTCTCT
The DNA here is from genome assembly GCA_031761405.1 of Serripes groenlandicus. Classification (NCBI taxonomy): domain Eukaryota; kingdom Metazoa; phylum Mollusca; class Bivalvia; order Cardiida; family Cardiidae; genus Serripes; species Serripes groenlandicus. The sequence continues at coordinate 40,120,796 of JASEVX010000002.1, forward strand.
CTCTCTCTCTCTCTCTCTCTATATATATATCTCGCTCTCTTTCTTCTTTTACTCTCACTATTTCAAACAAAATCAATGGTATATTGACGCAGTATTGCGACGTGCTAACCTAGTCATATTGACTTCGTCGGCGGTTTGAATTGGTCCCCATCGTTAACTATTTTTCGATCGCCCTAATTGCTTTTTCTAAGCCATCATCGGTGACTCAAAGGCAAGGGAAACGATGAAGGCAGCTGCATAGGCTAAACAAATATGACCCAGGAAATAATAGACCTGAAAAGAGTCATTAGATATGAGATTAATTGAGATATGAGAGTCATTGAGATATGAATGTAATTGAGATATGAATGTGATTGAGATATGAGTCAGGATAAGTTATGAGCGTAAATGATTAAGCCTTCACAGATGTGTCAATCTAAATAACTGTTTCAGTAGTTTTGGGAAAGTATCTCTACTAATGAATACCGAATTAGGATTTAGAGCTTTGCGGAAACTCTGTGGATTGTATCAGACCGCTCTGTTTGGCATACTGAACGAAATAGGTGAATATGTTGCATAAAATGGTTTACATGTTGATATGTTTCATATGTCCCAGCAAACTATGCAATCTAATTATAAAATAAGGCCCAATATTTTCGTTTATTATTTATTTAACAATCTTTTACCAAGAACCCAGTTTCCTGCTCTGTTAGGGTACATTTTGTTGATAGACCTGTTAATATAATATGGCAGAGCCTGAGATATGGTGATTATTTCAAATTTTCAAAATTCGTTTTTGACACACAAACCCGATATTCTGGGAACTCAATATAATCTTCTTATGAGGACGATCCTTCTGATATCCACAACATAGGGTATTGCTGAGCCATACGAGTAATATAGGAAGGAAAAGACCAGTTTACACCTCCGTATCTAGACCTCTGCCATGTAATGAAATTGAAACTACATCTGGGCTGAACATTTTATTTCAAATGAACAATACTCCTCATCACTTTTATGTCGAACAGAAACAGTTAAAAAAACCATTCAACCAATCAGAAATGAACAGGTTTTACTGTAACGTTAACCTTTTCCCTCATATAGACGCTTTCTGACGCCTCTACAGCAGACGGTTTTTTGAAAACATAGTGACAAAAGAAGGAATTCCTCAAAACGAGCAATTTCTCCTTTTGCCACCATGTTTTCCACTTCTACTCATAGGTTATTCATTCAATTATAGAGATTTTCTATTTTTTGACAAAAAATGTTCAAAGTCTACTGCTGCAGAATTGTCGTATGAGGGAAAGGGTTAACAAAACGGCCAGAATGATGACGTCAAAAGAAATCGACATAATGATGACGTCATACACCACAGTTAGATACGCTTGAGTTGAATATGAGCGGTATTTGCTCATAATTTGAATGTTAAAGTTGCTGAACTCAAGATAGTGATCAACATTTTGAAATGTTGAAACTTCTGCAAATATTGCCAATAAAGACAACAAAGTAAGTAATAAATAGTTCAAAACTATTTCGGCCGTAAATGTTGAAAATCAGTTGATTGAAAGTCATACAAATATACACAATTTGGCTTAATTGGTATGTCTACCAAATAAATGAAAGCATACACAATCAATATTGCTATGTTTATTGTACTGGAAAGTGAAATTATAACTTTAATTTTATCCCAGAATTAAGATTCTTATATTTCAAGACAACTTTTGAACAGTTTTAAAACTTTGACTATACTATCTATAATCCGGAGTTCAGCACCTTTAAGCATTAAATTCTACGTACCATTTGAAGATCGTACAAATGTAGCGGAGTCCTCATACTGAAGTAAGCAGCATACATTATAACTGGATGTACTAAATAGGCACAGTATGTCAATCTACTTAACGGTATTACAGCTCGCCATGACAACAACGTGTTCACTGGACCTGCAACATGGTATATACATATGTTTCTCTACTTCATGCAATAAATGCTTTCCAATCCAGCAACGTGTTCACTGAACACTGAACCTGCAACTAGGTTTATAGATACGTTTCTTTACTTAATGGGTTTAATGTTCGCCAAATCAGCAAGTTTTTAACTGGACCTACATCATGGTTTATAGATACGTTACTCTATTAACGGTTGTAATGCTCGCCAAGATAACAGTATCCTTATTGAACCTAAAGCATGGTTTAACGATACGTTACGCTACTTAATTACGTTACTGTTCACCAAGATGGCAACGTGTTCACTTGACCTACACGATTGCATCGTGTATATATACATTTATCGATTAACGGTTGTAATTTTCACGAAGATAACAATGTCCTTATTGGACCTAAATCAAGGTATAAAGATACATTACTCTGCTAAAATAGTATATATGATATATAGATATGTTACACTACTCCCTTGTATTAATGCTCACCAAGACAACGGTGTCTATACTGGACCTAATACATGGTATATATATATACTTTACTGTATACTCTACTCAGACACTTGTATTAACTCTTTTCCTTTACTATTTGCAATGATAACACAGTGCGGTTATAGACGGATTACCCGGTCGCCGTGATTTCTTACAGTCGTTAACCGAAAAGAAAACAAATTATCATATTGAATGATGCACTACTACAAAGTAATTAAATCGTTGAAATACCTCCATATCCGATTGCACAAGCAAACACAACCCATGCGATACACATGCCCCAGGCTGTTCGTGACGTTGCGTTGTACAATGCGTTACCAAAGGAACCGAGGTCTTTGCCTTGTCCATCTGACGTGTATACCCCATACAGGATCATAAGGGCTACGGCAGTTGAAAGTGACCAACCAAAGGCGTTCAGCCACTAGACGAAAACATAGACATAGAGTTTAACGAAGACAACACGAACCAATATGACTATGGTGGATACTGCAACGGATTAACCTTTTCTAAAGCTTGCTTATATATAATAGTACAAGCACATGTAGGGGTTTCTTAAGGGTTTAATTTGGCATTTACATGGCGATAGCTCATTCAGTAACGACAAGAGATTATAATCAAGGTCTCGTGATTTTGAATCCATATTCGGCCCGTCAGTTTTCATTATGATTGAGAAACTTTTAACTATCGTCATTCGTCTTTCACCAATGGTGGGCTAAAATGTGTTACACGTGGAAAGGTAGACAGTCGCCTTGGGAGAGCGTTGTTTGGAGTATTAGTGCTAGAAAGCCAGGAAAATGATGGACAGGTAATGTTTGCTGCGATATAACTGAAATATTGATGAAGAACATCATTAAGTTGCAGATGCATGAAAGTTAACTTGGTTGAAATAAATTCCTGTAATTTAACAGATGTGAAGTCCCTTGCTCACCTTAGACATTCGTATCTTACAGTCGTATTTATATAATATATATCCAGTGAAGAAACCAACAACATAGGGTCCTATTCTACACCAGGGTTTAACATAAATGTAGGCCATGCCGGCTTGATCTCTGAAAGGGATGTGTTATTTATAAACAATTTTAATGTATCCAACCGAATCTCAAAAAATGACGATTAAACCTTTCCAATATACAACAAATATGCTGCAGACGACTTGGTTTAAAACATTGCACTGTGAGCACTATCTTCTCGTCTGCTGCAAAGGTGCAAGAAAGCATCTGTATGAGTATGAACAAGGTTGTAGTCCGCGACAGACGACTTTTTAAAAACGTTTGCACTTGAGAATAAGTTGCAAGGAAAAAGGTAATTTGCTAATGTAATGATTAGCAAACATTCTACCATACAGTACATATACAGGCCACTGTGACGTTAAAAATGTATGAACATGAAATCATCAAAATCAAGATTAAACTTTTAAAACTAAACACGAACACGTCATCGATGTTAGACTTGAAAAACAATACAAACACAAACGTCATCGAGGTTACATTTTCGATACAATACACACCATCCATCGATTTTACACTTTAAATTCAATACACATAAGTCATCAAGATTCAACTTTGAAATGTCAATAAATAAAATAGTTACCCTCCAAATAGCTGATTTGTAGACAGACCATCTCTATGCGAAATAACGCCGGTTGAGATGAAGTTGATCAAAACAAAAACCAGACATGATACGGAACCCCACAGAGGAGAGCTATAACGAAAATATTCGATATTCGAACACGTGATCATTCCAAACTGACACGTCACGAATACCACCCTAACGAACAGTGAATACCCCGTTCAGCCTGCGCCTTCATGCAGTCCGCTCAGGGTCTTCATTGTTCGCAATCTAGTCCCACACGTATCATGGGAGTCTGTGTGTGTGTGTCCGTCTGTGTACACGAATAGACACTTGTTGGGTACTGTCTTAAAGCCCGCCCACCGCCTTTATAAGACACTTTGATAAGACACTTTGATAAGTGCTTTTTTTTTATAATTTTCTAATGGGTATCTGATCAGCATATTAATGCTATTTATTCCGTAAAAGGTTGATAATTACGGAATAAGCCGTACCCTTGTTACCCAACAAGAAAACATCAAAGGAAAATACCCAACAAGTGTCCATTCGTAAGCATATATGTCTGTCTGTATATACAACACATTGAGGACTTACACCGAGTCCTCGAAAGGTTTTCCTCTACTTCCCTTCGTTTTAAGGATTTAATTCGGTTCCTGTAAAAAATCCGAAGGTCCTCAATTTGACGGCTATACACACACTACGGACATTTGTATTCGTCACGTGACCTTGATTTGTGCTTAAGTAGAATGGTTTCACCAACATAGAGATAAATATTTGCAATTCTAGGGCTAAAGTCCTCTTAGTAATACACAAAACAACCTCCTCATTACGATGCATAAAATCAGGTTTGTGTAAAATATGCAAATGAAGGTCCTCGTTTTGTGGTCCTCAAAAAGATAGATATTATGGACAAGTCCTCATTTTTTTTAAGCATCTACATACAGTGTAAGAGAAATATAAATAGTGTAATATAACAATGACGTTAAAACAGGTCGTTCAACACTTTCTATATTCCGCTAAGTAGGCTGCTTCACCTAGTCCTCAGAACGTGGCGATATCTCAAGGTCCTCACTACCTAGGTATACAAGTATGTGTGTGTGTGTGTGTGTGTGTGTGTGTGTGTGTGTGTGAGTGGTGTGTGTGTGTATATTCTGTTAATTCCGATTTGTATCAGTTATATCACAGCGACAGTTAACTTGCCCAATTGAACTCCAACATGACCGTCGCGACAGGGATCGAACCCGCGACGCCCTATGTTATTGTTAAAACGAAACATTTACGAAATATTATCTTTGTATTTATTTATATCTACGGGTGAAACAAACCAACCGCATTAACAATAAAAACATATGGCACTCTCTGTTTCTATATTGTGGCCTTTCTTTAGGATATTACAAAGATCACAAACTATGTTGCGTCCAATTTTAAAGCAGTGAACATGATTCGATGTAATATACTGAAGACAGCATAAGGCCGCAATATGACAATAGAAGAGTTGTTATTGTCGTACATATTTAATTCTCTTCGGAAAAGAAATTTTGAGTCTATATTTTAAACTCGTTAAGGTTGTTTTTCCCAAGTCACGGGTCCCATATACTTACTAATAAAGGGGTACGAGGAAGAGCGGACTTATGACATAAAACTGCATGTCGTTAGCAAGGTACCAACTCCAGCCCATACACTGAAAATTCGAAAATGAAATTGACATCAACATAACTTGAAACTTTATACGTGCCATAGCATATTGAAAATATATCATAAATGTAGAGCACTGATTTGATAGCAAATGTATACACTTTTATGTGGGGCGGCCAAAAAGCTTCCGGAATGCAAATGCTACGCGGTCATTATTGATCGTAGAATACTCAAGAAAGCATCCATTATAACAAAGAAACATTGTTCTACAGCCCAGTATAGACTTTGATTTATAATTATACGACATTAATAAAACGGTTTTCATTTAAAAAAAACCCACCATAACTTATGTTGATATGATCCCTTTAAACGTCTTATGAAGTTAATCTTTTCAACAGTTTCCATAGAATTAAATGAAATGAATGAATAAAATAAAATAAATCCAAACAATACATCAAAGAACTGATAGCAGATTGACCGGATTACTACGTGAACTGCGGCTGAGTATTTTAAGATTCCTAATTACAGAGACATCCGTTCCAGAGAGTTGACATTTGGACGATCCAGGATAAGAGAGCTTTAAAGTACCGTCCCATTCAGTGTGAAGATGAGGAATTAATCGATTCAATCGATGTGAGTTAGTTGGTCGAAAATTGTCATTCATTTCAGAAGTTACTCCCCTTGATTAAAGGGTCAATGTTGCATGGTTTAACACTACCGCCTGGATATACCTTTATAAATACACTGCAATGGCACAGGCCCATCCAGACACAAATAAAGCAAAACATACTGGTCACACTGCTTCACAGTTTGCTTTAAAAGTTAAATCATATTAAAAAAAATATCTTAATAGAAAACACTGGCTTACACGATAACACCGTTTGATGTTATATATTTAAGTCAACAATGCTCCAATTCGACATTCCAGCATTGTTCTTTGTTTTCAATATCTATTGAGGCATTTCTAAACAATTATTTCTTCGCTGTGCGTACTGTTTGCAAAGTCCTTACCATTTTATTTGGATCGATCAAGTTATTGATGTATAGTAAGTTTTGCCACCAGCTGTCTTTACATTCGTCTATCTCGACACCCATCTGTGGCCAAAACGGACCATTAGACCAGTATTTGAAGAGTGGGACATAAAACATCAAAAAAAGCATATATGGTGGGGTTAGTCTGAAAGAAAGAGAGTGATGATCAGACATAAAGAAAATCAAGTAGGACTATGAAAGCCTGAAAGATAAGACATTCCTGATCAGATAACAAGAGGGTCATGAGGCCCGGCATTGCTCACCTGAGAATTTGAACAGTTTTTGGTCGGCCGGAGATCGAACCTGCGATCTCCCAAATCCGAGGGGAACAATCCATCACTACATTTCGGATGAATGTGCTCTTCAAGACAAGATCACTTTGAAAGGACATTCAATTAGTCTAATAAATGAAAGGGAACGCTCTCACTTTCAGACCCGTCTACATGACAAGTACATCATGTCCTTATCCGTTGTCTTTTAATCATATCACAATAATTTAAAACCACTTTGTAGAAGGTCTTCTTAGAAACATGTCTTCCAACTGAACTGACATAAGATAAGCATTTTGGAACTTTTAATTCTATCTTTGGCTGATCCCGCCAATGCTATACTTTTCAACAAGTGCTTTAAGAGAAATGTTTTCCTATTTGTCATTTTATCCCTGTTTCTGTTTCCGTCCGACAGGCACGTCTTTAACCAATCAATATGGCTAGGAGAGTGTTATAGAGTGTGTGCCATACGGAATATTTCCCGACAACTATCTTAAAATGAGACGAGCTTTTTCAGAGTAGATTTTCTTTTTACAGTTCTGCCATTGTAATGCTCCTAGAGGCTATGCTTCTTTAGTAAAATCCAGACCTTATACTTCGATACAGTAACATACTGATTATGGAACGTGGCACACCCTCTTCCGAAGATGATTAAACACATGTAACTGTGAAAGAGACACAGCCCCAATACGATCTTATTTTAAGTTGGTTCAAATATCAAGGTCAAAGTCGAAATGGTCTTATTTTGATACATGATATACCATCTTTCTCAGATGCAAGCACGCAGTCAATTACTGTGGTCCTAATAGTGTAGGAAATATGGGCCAGACAAGCTTTTACTATAAATGGGTCATAGGTCAAGGTCAAAGCAGCCTCAATTTAGTCTGCAACAAACCCTCTTCAATGCATATTTGATAAAAGTAGGTGCACTAACCTATGTGTTTTCTTTAAACTGTGTTCGAGGTCAAAGTCACAGCAAATTGAATTTAGTTCTGGACCTTTTCATACAGAATTGTGTGCCTCCAGGTGTAAAAGCATAGAAAAACATTTTCTTTAAATTGGATCAGAGGTCAAGGTCAGAGTTACTGAAGTTGTGTACTTCTCAAGATACATGTTCGTACCAAATTTAGTAACTTTAAATAAAATGTTTTAGCACAAGTTTGGTGGAATGAAGGAAGAACGAACGAACAGGATGTTGGGTGGAAGGACGTACGAACGAACGGACGGGAGGAATGACTGACGAGGAGCAAATATATATCCCCCTACTTGGAGCCCTGATGGAGGACAAAATAATAAGCAAAGCGGATGACACATTCACATAAACGAGGATATTTGATGAAATAAATACTTACCTCCAAAATCTGTGAAAGTAGTACATTCCCCATTTAAAATTGCGAGCGCCATCTCTTTTGCTCATTTCCTTCAGGGAAAGATAACTCACCAATAGTCCACTGAAATAATACATTGATTGTTTTAACTTATAAGCACATGTGGTTTTGGTTGGTCATCATGGAAATGGTAAATTGGTTGAACTTCGATCCATTCTGAGATATTTGGCGAATTCAAATGAAAAAATGAGATATACATGTTAACTATAAATACAATCGTCTGGAGGATTGTAAACTCTTACACATACTTAAGCGTCCTTATAAATTATAATGAATATTATTGACCTAATCTGGAAAGTTTAAATGTTATTAGAAAGTTGTTGGGTATTGCAATTGGTTGCACTGCTGGAAAAGCAACTTGGACCACAATCTATTTGCTTTAATCTTGATACGTAGACAGATCTCGTCACCCTAGTGTTCACGTTCTTGGAACATGGCTCGAAAGTGCAAATCTGTTATTCTATCCTTTCTCAAATACAGACGCATTTTAACGCCTCTGCAACAGAAGGCTTTTGAAAACATTGCGGAAAAAGGAGGAAATTGCTGATGATGAACCATTTCTCCTCATCTTTCTTCAATAATTAATCTTTCAATTATAGTGATTTTCGAATCTTTGCTTAGATATTTTCAAAATAATCTGCTGCATATTTGTTGTTTGTTGGAACGGGTTTATATTTAAATCTAAATTAGAATAATGAACAAGAGCGTTCCACGGAACGCATGTTTGAACTGTACAAGAAGTTTGAACTGTACATCTGTTAATCAAAAGCTATCTACATTCCAAGTTGGAAGTTAATATATTGGTAAATATGTGAGAAAATACAACAAGATTCCCTTCATCACATAACGAAACACAAAAAGAAAAGGAATATATTTCCACAAAAAGGCACACGCACTATGATTATGGTTCTTGTCCACTGCACAAGTTGATATATTGAATAGCATGAAAAAAGCGTCTACATGCTTGAGCTATGCTACTTAGGTCGTTCTATTCCCCCTATCGCTTGATAAAGGCGCTGCAAATTTGAAGAAAGTCTACCAAACAGAAACAATTTATGGTCATTTGTTTTGCAAAAGTGTGACGGAAAGATAGACGGACATATAAACGGACATAAAGGCGGACAGACGCCGGAGATGTGATCTCTGTTTTATTACCACCATGCCGTACAGGCATGCGACACAAATAGTAAATACCTTAGTACGAAAAAAGTGTCAACAGCAACTGTCGCATTACTTATAGCTTGGAAGGAGAATCTGCTTAGAGCTTCGGGTAAATACTGTGCAAGGTTATCTGTAACATAAATTACGGGAATTAACCCTTATCCTATTAAACACCACATATATATAGGATCTGACATGAGGTGACATCTCATTTAAAGTTTTATTAAACGAGTTCTATCTATTGTGACGTTTGTGTTTACCGGATACACGTTCTCAGCCATTTTGAAAACATTCGCGGATGAATAAAAAAACAGTGATTCGGTCATGTTATATTACACATGTGACATATAACGAAATACGTAATGGGTATATTAGATCAGATACAAGAATGGTCATGTTATGAATAGATATACAAGGCAAATACGCCGAACATGACACATGAATAAAACGCATTTCATTTAACAAAGTCAAGTGGGGTCCTGGTCAAAAAGTTAGAAAAGAAAGTTGTATAATAGTGTTATTTTTTTAGTGGGTAAAGTTATTTAAAGACACCAATTAGAAATCATAGTATACATTGACATTATCACACAGTTTCTAAATTTTGCATTTCGCACATGTATTTAAGTAAATCACAGCTAATATGCATAGATATTTTTATTTTTCATTTCAAAATCTTTGTTAATATATATTGACAAGTTAAAAAGTATGTTTTCATTTTCAGACTTTAGTAGATCTAGTTTAATAAATGTAAACATATAACATACTGCAGCTGTAAATGTATAACACTACCCGTGTAATTCAGACCAAATGCATACGTGTGACCCAATATGTATATGTATAACACTACAAGTGTAATTCAGACCAAATGCATACGTGTGACCCAATATGTATATGTATAACACTACCTATGTATTTAAGACCAAATGCATACGTGTGCACCAAGAAGTATATGTATAACACTACATGTGTATTCAGACCAAATGCAAACGTATGACCCAATATGTATATGTATAACACTACATGTGTAATCAAGACCAAATGCACACGTGTGACCCAATATGTTAATGTACAAAACTACATGTGTAATTTAGACCAAATGCATACGTGTGACCCAAGTTGTATAGTTTAACACTACCTGTGTATTGCAGATCAAATGCATACGTGTGACCAAAGATGTACATGTATAGAACTACATGTGTAATTCAGACCGAATGCATACGTGTGACCCATGTTGTATATGTTTAACACTACTTGTGCATTGCAGACCAAATGCATACGTGTGACGAAAGATTTATGTTTATACCACTACCTGTGTATTGAAGACAAATTGCATACGTGTGAACCAAGATGCAAATGTATAACACTACCTGTGTATTGAAGACCAAATGCATACGTATGCCCCAAGATGACCCATGTCATACTGATGAACCGGATACCATTCACGGCTGTCAGAGTGCCGGCTGGTTGGTTGGTACTCAGAATCTTTAACGAGTTAGAATACACCGAAAATGATAAAAGGATCTTCCCGCCTAGACCTGAAATGTAGTATTTGCAGCTGATAAAAGGAAAGTGTTACTTTAAATGTAGGTATTGCATGGTAGATTAGATATTTATATGCCTCGGTTTGAGCATCGTGTTCGGAAGTTTGTCTTTTGGATAAACAAAATATAACCATAAACAGTAAAAGAGTGAGTTTCAACTTCAATCAGTCTCGAGGTGTCGAATAGATGAATCACATAAGCTTCACAACAGTCAGGAGTGAAAGATAAAAGTTGATTCTCATACGAGGTAATTAGCAAATTTATAAATTCGACGGGATAAGGTTAAACCCTTTCGCACATACAGATGCTTTCTACCGTCTCAAGAACAGACGACGTTTGAAAATGTTGAGGCAAAAGTAGAAATTGCCATACTGTTTTCAACACCTTTAATTTATAGGGAATATTTAAATGTTGCTTAAATAGTTTCTATGTCGTCTGCTGTAGATCAACTAGGGTTAAATTGATTGTACGCTGCTTTCAACAATTATGCAGTTATAGCATGGTGTTTCCTGCGTAGGTTACCAGTACTGCTGGAACATTTGAGCCATCCCGCGAGAAAACCAACATAATGGCCTCTGCGTAAAGTATCGAACCGGATCAGCCTAAGCATGCCGTGCAGGCTTACCCGGATAGACACTTTTCACCTCCTGTGGATATTCTGTTACAGGAATCATTACTCTATACCTATGCAAGGGCAATCATATGCCTCAATCTGCATTTTTGGAAGAACGCCAAACTTTATCTGTAACCTTTAATTTGTTTGACTGACAGCTCATCATCCCCAAAGATCAGTTGTAACTCGTTGTCATATTTCGGTAAACGAGGAACCAGTTTACACACACTGGCTATATTTTTAAACACATTATAACCTCGTGTCATTTACCTGGTGAATTTCCGTTACCAGTGTTCATTTTTCCATTTGGTATGCTTCCATTTTGTTCAGTTACTCCGTTTTCTCTGTGTAACAATGGGGTGTTGTCTGTGACTGTGGAACCACTAAAACTTCCGTACTTACTGCCCAGCTGAGAAGAGGGGTCATGATGAAAATTATTACATCGTATAACGATATTACAATGATCACACATCATGTTGCGTCCATCTTGAAAGCATTGAAAATGAATACTGACATCATCTTGATATCAGTATGTATGTTCATTACTTTCAAGATGGTTGCAACATAATTTGTAATCTTTGTAACTTCCCGAAGAAGCCTTAGGGCCGATATAATTAATGAAAGAGTGGTGAATATTTAAACCATGCGCAACAGAACTTTTAAATATGTTACTTCTTATTTAGGGAAGTGTTTGTGGTTTTATGATATTTTGTAACATAATTTGAAAAGGCAAGGCGGAACGGCAAAAAACGACCAAGATTTTAGACTAAACTGTCAATCTGATAGAATGAATCAAACAGACAGTGAGTTTAATTATTATTTTAAAAAATGCCTAGTTATAAATGCCTTCTCTTCTTGGTTCTCAGTAACGTTAACAGTTGTCCAGGAAATGAAGCTAAAATGTCAGTTTTTTTAAATAGAAAATATATTTGAAGTACCCATGATGTATTATCATTAATTTAATTTAGAACCCTCTCTTTCTGACCAAGGTTATATATCAAATACTCGTATATAAACTACTAGACTATTACCAAATAATGTTGTGTTGCTTGGAGTGAATTTCAACATTACTTGATTTCCCCGCAACTACACTAACGTAACTCCAGCAAGAACAGAATATTCTAATTTCCAACGTCTAAATACGAATCTCTGTTCACCAAGGATCAATAAATGAAAGAGGAGGCGTAAATGCTCCGTAGTCGAACAACAAAGACTTACACAAGCGAGCTGCCGTGTTTTCACAATCTTTCGGACTCGTCATTGTCCTCAAACATGCACTGAAGTCATACCTGTGGCTTCTGACAACAATAAGAGTTGCCCAGTTACTGTTCATGCCCGCCGAGCTCCGGTAGCTCAGTCGGTAGTGACGAGGCTTTCAATCCAGGTGTTCTGAGTTCGAATCCCGGCTCGGCCAACATTCTTTCCGACGGTTAACGAAAGTCACTGTGACATGCGTCATTCGTCATCATTAATGGGCTGTTTAACAGTCTACGTGGAAAAGCAGCCAGTTGCTTGGAAAGTATGTGGTGTACTGGTGTGGGAAAACCATGAAACGCATGAGTAGGTGAATTGGTCGCCGTGATATGACTGAAAATTGTTGAAAACGGCGTTAAACTCTAATCAATCAATCAAACTGTTCATGCCCACGGAGTGCAGGAGTGAAGTATATACCCCCTTAACGCACTACGTGATACACAAATGTTAACCATGAAGTGCAGAAGTGAAGCCTATACCTCTTAACGCCCTACGTGTATATTAATGTCAACCATGAAGTGAAGGGGTGAAGCCTATATCCCTTTACGCCCTACGTGATACATAAATGTCGACCATGAAGCGCAGGAGTGAAGCCTATACCACTTAACGCCCTACGTGTATATTAATGTCAACAATGAAGTGCTGGAGTGAAGTATATACCCCTTTAAGACCTACGTGATACATAAATGGTAACCATGAAGTGCTAGAGTGACGCCTATACCCCTTTACGCCCTACGTGATACATAAATGTCGACCATGAAGTGCAGGAGTGACGCCTGTACCGCTTTACGCCCTACGTGATTGTTAATGTTAACCAACTTACCACTTCAGTTTCGTCATTGTTAAAAAGACATGACAACATATTACGGACGATCACCATGTCATACACTGTTGCTATGGTCATTACTGCCAAAAACAGGGAACAAACGACGCTGAAAATTAAAGATTTACTTCGAACATAAGCTTTCTTCATTTCTTATTAAAAATGCAGTATGTGTATGTGAGCGTTCCATGGAAGACATGAGTCGCCTGCGAACATTGGATATACATGAAGAAAATTACTAGACAAACAATTCACACAAGATAACACGAAAAAGAAAAATATTCATGGGTACTGCATGTAACATTCGACAAACAACTTACATACAAAGCTTGAGGTAGATCCGTTGGAAAATAAGTGAGAAAAGGTGCAACAAATACACGAAACAGTGAAAAAGGAATGTACAATGCACATCCACAGTTACAAGCTATCGACATTGATACTTGCATAATGAAAATAATGAAATGAGAAAATGACCTGACAAAATAAAGTTAAAATAAACAGGCTATATATATGGATGGACCATGTATTGTTTGATACACCTGGTCACAAGTTATACGGGATGTAACTTTGAAGTGAATATGCATTACAGAAATAGTTATGATCAAGCAGTGCAAAGCTTGACAGGAAGACGGACAGACGACGGAGAAGTAGTTCTAATCTGTTTTTATTTGTTAAAGGTAGGCAAAACAAAAACGTTTATATTAATGTTCTGTCATGTTCTGATTGTTAAATAAATCTTTGAATGGCTACATAGTGCATCTCCAGTATATATCTTTGTATTGGTATATAAAATATAACATTCCTCAATATAGTCCTAAAGGTACCCGAGTTCTAGTTTGACACACTGTTTATAACTAACATGACAGTTTTTACCTTTAAACTGTACTCAATTTCTCGTTTTATATACGTTGTAGTGTGTATAACTATGATGACAGATTTGGCCTTTAAACTGTACTTAATTTCTCGTGTAATATAGTGTTTATAACTAAGGTGACAACATTTGCCTTTAAACTGTACTCAATTTTCGTTTTATATATGGTGTATAAACTAAGATGACAGCATTGGCCTCTAAAATGTACTCAATTTCTCGTTTTATATAGTGTATAATTAAGATGTAAGCTTTAGAATTCAACTTTACTCGAGTTCTAGTTGTATATAGTGTATATACTTTACTCGATTTCTCGTTTATAATTTAGATGCCTGCGTTGACATTAAAACTTAACTTGTGTTCTAGTTTGATATAGTGTATACATGTATAATAAAGACGCCATTTTTGGCATTTAAACCTTAATCTATTTCTCGTTTTATATAGTTTATATAATTAAGATGCAAACTTACGCCAAATACATCCCCTGTCATGCTGATCTACAGCCAAATAGTCCCTAATAAATCTTTGTTTGCGTAGAAATGAGTGTATAACATCACCACAATGCATTGAATGTATGACATTGAATTTAAATTCATTGTAAATGTGAATAGGATGCACTGGAAATGATTTATTTAATCACTTTAAGTATTTGATCTTCTTTGAAAGTGAAATTAGAGAATGCTGAATACCGGTGTAGTCCGGGTCCGATTTAATCCAATATGACGGTAACCGTTTTCGCCTGGTATATTATTTTTTGCATATTGCATGAAACCACCCCCCACCCCTTTTTTTTCTTTGGAGGATTATTTTATAGCTTAGAGGTAACTCTTTTCATTGATATATGGTGTTCTACTTAAACAATGTAGTTTTTGTGTTCCGGGTTCTGGATTGTCTGAGGTGCTTAAAAAGACTCCCACTCAAAGAGGTCAGGTACTGGTCCTTTCCAGGGAAAGGTGCCTCGCGTGTGTATACGTGCTATATACTGAGAACGTTAAAGAACCAAGGAGTCGTTTCGGAAAGAGCTAGGGAATCGCACCGGACTCGCTTGTATCTTACTCTGTATCTTGAATGTATATATACAGTCAATATACTGTATCTTGAATGTATATAACAGTTTTGGTCTTTGAACTGTCCTCGATTTTATCGTTTGCATGTTGATAAATTGTATACAACTTACATGACATTTTTGGTCTTTGAACTGTTCTCGATTTTATCGTTTGCATTTTGATAAAGTGTATACAACTTACATGAGTGGTTTGGTCTTTGAACTGTTCTCGAGTTATCGTTTGTATTTTGATCAAGTGTATACAACTTACATGACAGGTTTCGTCATTGAACTGCTTTCCAGTTATCGTTTGTTTTTTGATAAAGTGTATACAACTTACATGTCAGCGACGAACTTTGAACCATTTGTTATTTAAACATTATTTATTTTACATCGATTGCGAAACAAGCTTTTAGCTTTTATTAATCACGCTCGATATCTGATTCCTGGAGACTTAACCAGTACTCGTGCCGTTTGTGTGGAAAACCAGGGACCTTTGATATGAGAGACCGATGCTCTACCTCTGCATATCTTTCTTCCACTTGTTGGTCTGTGTGTATAGTGGTGTTACCAATGTAAAAACCAATTGGAGACATCGGTCAGTTATCTCCCTTTAATACTCTCTACATCTAGCTAGGTCCTATGATTTGGTTTCCTCTGTTTTTATCATTGCTTTCTTTGCACTGGATGGTGCATTTATAATTGCAATTTCTTGGCCAGCTGTTATTAGATTGATTAGTTATTCCACATTTGTTTTCTTTAAACACTGCTATGTAAATGTTATCTTTTGAATCAAATTAACACATTTATGATTAATGTGTACAGAGTAATTGCAATATCTCATTTCGAAATAGCGAAATAGCGATAAGGACAAAGGATTCCAACTTAAAGGACCTACCAACTATTTGGTCTTCCTTGGTCTTTATCTGACAAGAGAGATAATATAATTATCACTAATGTCCCTCATTCAGTTATATCACAGCGTTTCACGTTCAAGTTACCATTACTACTGGCCTATTTATCCTGAAAAACCAGCGAATAAATCGGTATGCTAACTGAGCGTCAAGAAAGAAAAGCCACTACTTCCTTTTTTATAAAGTATTTGATATGATCCCTTTGAACTGTAGTTTGCATGTTTGATGAAGTGATCATAACTTACATGACAGCTATGGCCTTTGAACTGTACTCGAGTTCTCGTTTGCACGTGGTATACAGCAGCGGGGATGACGAGTTTAAATGTAGGAGACTGATCGCTGAAATGAATAAGTTAAACCTTCGAAATATCACAATAACATATCAAATATAAACATTATTGTAATAGACGTCAGGGGAAAAGAGGTATTATGGCGTTACATCTACGTTAAGGCTATTGTGATCCTATGTCTAGAGGACTAGATAAGGGGAAGTTTACCAGTTATGTATCTTATAACCCAATCAAACGTTCGTGTGTGGGTTCTCACTCGTCTCACCGAGACGAACATTTTGAGTACCCACAACAAAGGCTTTGAATTTCAAATAAGAAATATAGAACAAAATATAAAGTCACATTCGACTTCGACTTATTAAACTTAATTTGCTCACGTTTAAATATGTTCTTTCGAAACTTTTTGGATCAGCTCCCAAGATTTATCGCAGAGGAGAATAAACCTTTTTTAGACTGCGTGTTTTTTTTTTCGTGGCCATCCTCTCTAATATCAAGATTTTGCAAATTTATCATAAGAATATAATAATATATATACATACAAATGATTTTATTTTATTTTCATGCTGAATTGTGTTGTATAACAGTTTTTCTCTGATTTGCGGATCATATCATTTTCTTTTTATTGTTAATTTTATTCTTTCGAGATTTTCTAAAGCTCTTCAAAAAAGAAAAGCACTGCGTGGTGTTGATTTTGCTTAAAGCATTTCAAATCAGAATATCAATAAAGGTAATGTCAAATCACAGGCGTCTGCTGGTTTGTTCGTTCAATTTGGAACAATATCTAGTCCGTGTTACTATGCAGATCACCTATATTCCCTGTATAATAAAACTTATATGTCATAATATAATATGATTGATCATGACGATTTGTTTTGAGATTTAAGCCGTTTTGACAATATTTTTGTTATATCTCGGCGACAGTTCACGTATTGATGATCCCTGGGTAAACAAACCAGTACTAGGCTAGGAAATGTACCTTGCCAAAGGGCACTTCACCATATCCAACGCTCCGCGAATGGAGATCGAGCCCGGTTCCAAATCCCCGACGATAACCACTCTGCAACGGCGGAGATCGTGACAACGCGCTACGATTAAAAATATTCTAATTAACAAGTAAGTAACAATGGAGACGCCTGTGATCATTTTTACCATTTACACGTTCCCTAAGTTCATTGAGAGTCACCCCCACGCACTACCCAACCAAATAACTTGTTTTTATACGTCAGTGCAATGCATTTAAGAAATTGACGGAGATCGTGACAAAGCGCTATCCTTAAAAATAATCTTAATGGCACAAGTAACAATGGAGACGCTTGTGATCATTAATATCAATTACTCATTCCATAAGTTCATTGTTGGCCAACCCACCCTCTTCCAAACCAAATATCTTATTTTTATTGACGCCGCGTGGAAGCGCGGCGTCAGTATGGGATAGGATTTAATTTTGTACCATGGAGTGACGTAATCAAAAAGGGAGCAACCAATATTATTATTGTTAAGAAAAGCTCTGTTATATGTTTGAAAAAAGAACAACCTTTATGAATAAATAAATTGTATAAAATGATTTAAGAAACAGCAAGATACAAAAAACGTATGTCTTCTACCGTTATTACTAAACTTTAGACACATGTAATGGGTATTTAATAACTTTCCCCTAACTTCCTAGGCTACGCTTTTTTTATAGTTTGGTTTACGACCCGATTCATCAAAGCTCAGAAAAAAGTTTCTGGTGATGGTTTTGCCTATTTACAATATTGAGATTTTTAAATAAATTCGGTAATCTTTAACAAATCAATGATGATTCATTTTAATTACTACATATTACAGTATAATTCTAGAAACTGTAAAAACAACGTTAACCCAATTATGCAATAGGCATAGCCGTAACGTGACCCGTTAATGCAGCATGTCATCGCTTGTCGATTTTGGTCATTCTTATTTAATAGACGACAAGGTGTCATCGGTTCCCATAGTGTAATTAAGTTGTCTCTGCTTCGAATTCCTTGCAATATGAATACTTCGCTGTTTTCACGATTTCATCCGGTTCTAAAATTCATTGGATTCGTACCCGGTTTTTCATGTTTCGTTCTTGATCATAAATATCTTTCTTTCTTTTTTTTAATTACTTCGTATTCTTTGTTTATATACGCCCGTTTTTGCTATCATACTTCTGCTCAACTAGAAGGAGAATAGACTCCCCCCTCTCCTTTTAAAGCTTGTGTCACACTTTACTTATAACTAGAGGCAATAAACCTTAATATATGTTAATATTTAAGCACCTATGGTTTTTTTGCGATTGTTCCATCATTGATGCAGATACGTGATTAATGATAATTATGTCAGTGCTACTTTGTCACCGGATTGTTACCAATATTTTGGTTTTATCGAAACATTATCTACATAGAGTTAAAATATGTAAATATTATCTTCGTCATGATTGGGCAGATAATAAATATCATTGCGCGTTCTATCTGCCTTGCAAATAACTCTGATGATACTCAAATCTGGAAATTCCAAAAGGTTCTATAAATAGCTCGCGAGACTAGTTATCTCAATATTATAAACGCTTTATTGTGTATTTGTTTAAATATATGAAAGCGTCTAGATGATAAGACTGTTTTACAAATGTTTAAAGGACACACGATGTCAGTGTGTACACACGTCTGCACGTTCTAGAGTCAATTAGCAATCAATGCTGAAAGTGTAGCCTAATTTAGTTTGGAGATCGAGCATTATAATATATGTCTATATTTTTATAAATTGAACAGTTTGGCAAATAGTGAAATTGTGCTTTTTGTGCATTTGTTGTGTTTGTTATTGCACTCAAATATTTCGAAGCAGTTTAACAACAGAGACATATACATAAACTGTGTTTATATGTCTATGACAACCCCCAATCATGCAATGTGAAGGGACTAAATTGAACAGACCTGTTTAATATCGGACATCATTGAAACAAAACACCAAACTAATCATGGATACTGTTTTCTCTCCTTTCTTGATAATTTAGTCATTTCTAAAGTGTAAAACATTTTATCTTAATATGGCCTAGCGACCTGGTGATAAACATGTGATTACCCGAACAATTTAGATTACAAATAGCCATTCTAATGAGCTAAAACGGTAGTCTATCGAATACCAACTAGATTTTTCATAACTTTGGAATGGCCTAATTTTGAACACATCATGACCAATTTCAGAACGTTGCTAAAACATCACCAAGACAACATTCTGGCAAACTAACATTATTCTACTGTCAAAAGATGCAGGGTTGGTACATTCTCAAATTTAC
Organism: Serripes groenlandicus; assembly: GCA_031761405.1. Classification (NCBI taxonomy): domain Eukaryota; kingdom Metazoa; phylum Mollusca; class Bivalvia; order Cardiida; family Cardiidae; genus Serripes; species Serripes groenlandicus. Next base: position 40,140,897 of record JASEVX010000002.1, read on the forward strand.
ATGCACCAGAGTCATCGCAAGCCCTACACCGATATACTGCTTGTTACTTTGCAGGATTTTCCATACGATCGCCACTACAGTGCCATTGGCGCTTTGATTTTTTATCAAATGGATCTAGTTAGATGATTTAAAACTTCAGCTTGTATGACACATTATAGTTGCAGTGAATGTTAAGCAAACCGTAAACCAAATGGTTTCAGGACTGAACTTGTCATTTCACGACTAAACTTCGCATACTGAATATCACATAGATCGTAGCGTATAAAACGTTTAATCCCTACGTCAATATTGACCCTTTCTGCTCTTGGTAACCTTTTTATATAGGATATGGTAGCCAGGTGACCAATATAGGCACATCTTGGCCTTCTTGTTTAAAATAAAGGGACATTTGGCTTTCTTGTTCGAAATATTTACATCCTGTCTGCTTGCACAGGTTATTCAAATGGACTGAACTTTGTTTCCTTTAAGTCATGCTTCAAAATCATGCGCGGCGTCTTTGATGCTTTGCATCATAATTCTTCTTGTACGTCAGTGTAATGCATTTAAAAGATGCACCGCAGGCGTCCATTAGAATTTACCCTGATTTGGACATAGGTTAACCCTTTCCCACTTACAACATAATTGTAGCAGACAACTTTGAAAACATAAAGGGGAAATATGGAAAAACTATAAATATGAAAAATAATTAATGAATATGGTTGAAGGCATTGTGACAAAAGGAGAAATGGCTCATACTGAGCCATTTCTTCTTTTGTTTCTTCTTTTTCCACAAAAGTTTAAAAAGTTATCTGCTACAAAGGTGTCAGAAAGCGCCGTCTATGTGTGGAAAAGTAATAAATGCATCTTACTTAAATTGACTAAAACAGTGGCGTCGTAATCGCTGCATGAGTCTGGAAGACATAGACCAATTGTTAGCGGCAGTGCTTGCCCAAATACTGATTTCTGAAATGAAAATATTTTAATTGAGTTTTTACGCCTTTTCCATTTATTAACCGTTTCCCTCATATGACAATTCTGCAGCAGACGACTTTGAACATATTTTGTTAAAAAAAAAAAAATCTCTATAATTGAATGGATTACCTATGACTAAAAGTGGAAAACATTGTGGCAAAAGGAGAAATTGCTCGTTTTGAGCAATTTCTTCTTTTGTCACTATGTTTTCAAAAGGCCGTCTGCTGCAGAGGCGTCAGAAAGCGACTATATGAGGGAAAGGGTTAAATTGCAGCAGAACCAACCCGATGTTTAAAGGTTGACTTTATAATAGTGAATTGGCATCACAAAACATGGTACACATGGTTCTTCTTTAGTCATTATAGTTTCAAACAGACATCTTGCTGCAGAGGCGTCAGAAAGCGTCTATATGAGGGAAAGGGTTAACTTGCAACAGAACAACCCCAATGTTTAAAGGTTAATTGACTTTATAATAGTGAATTGGCTTCACAAAACATGGTACAGACAATACACAGGCAAAGACAACAGCAGACGACTTTTGAAAACATTGTTTTCAATAATCATACTTTAATGAGATGATCCATATTTTTTGTTGGTATGTCTTCAAATTCGTCTTCTGTAGATTTGTTGAATATGGGGAAGAAGTAAACAAAACGTCATCACTTATCCTGCAATTCTAGATTTTATACAACATTCGCATTTCATAATATGTATTAATTAGTGTGAACATTAAACTGTATTTCAGCAATATATATATATATATACCAATATCAGCCTACAAGTTTATGCAGCTCCATCTGATACACTATGTATTGTCCACCAACAAATGAGCCGTCCCGCGAGAAAACCAACATTAAGGACTCTGCGTAATGTATCGACATAGATCAGCCTGCGCAATCCGCCCAGGCTAATCCGGGTCAATACATTCCTTCTCAGGTGGATAGAGGTATAGAGTAATGATTCCTGAAACAGAAAATCCACTGGCGACTTTACGCAGAGTCCACCATGTTGGTTTTCTCGCGAGACGGCTCAAATGCTTCTATCACGAGACATGTATTGTCAAAGGACGAATCGTGTCTGATATGAAAGCATTATCATTGACAGATTAAACGCTATGCGCAATGCTTACGTTTTTACTGCTTCAAACAAGGATAAAGCTATAGTTCCCCCAAATTTGAATTCCGGACAATTGATTAAATCTATATATAGAATATATATCTTTATAAAAATATCTCTCTTCCCGTCTCTCGCTCGCTCTCTCTCTCTCTCGCTCTCTCTCTCTCTCTCTCTCACTCTCTCTTTCTCTGTCTCTATCTCTCTCTCTTTCTATATCTCTCTCTCTCTTTGTCTCTGTCTCTGTCTCTGTCTCTCTCTCACTCTCTGTCTCTCTCTCTCTGTCTCTCTCT
>JASEVX010000002.1:40143453-40350511 GCA_031761405.1 Serripes groenlandicus
TCTCTGTTGTGCTTATCCATTTGTCGGCCTTAATTGATAGACACTCTTCATATGAACCGACCCAGTTTAAATTTGGTCCTGCAATGTTACTTGGTGGTTTTCCAGCGGCATCGATCACTATAAAATGAAACATCAGCTATAATTACATATTGTACACAAACTCATAAGGAAATTAACTGAATTAGCCATGGATAATGGATTGAAGAAACTTCTCCGTGGATGAAGATATCCTGTTTAGTGTGTTTACGTAGAGAAGACGTACACACATTCCGAAATAGTTACAGCTTTAGTTTACTCTGGATAACAATTGTATTTGGAAATTGCCAGTGCAAAACCATATCATTATATCGTCTCTTGCAAATTAAAGATACATCTAAGGGCAGAATTCAATAACTTAACCCAAGTCTACTTCAATGAAGCGTGTCTGTGTTACGGCTTGGCTGTATTAGGAACATTTAACTTATGATAGGTTGGTATTCATAATCTCGAAGCTAGTCCAAGGAAAATCACTGAAGTTGAAATGTGTTGATGCAACCTGTATGTATGTATTCTGACCCGTCCTCAAGTATTGTTTTTGTGAATACGTAGTACAATAAATTGAAATTTGCTTTTATTGACCATGGGTTTTGTGACTTATTGGCGCAAAAACATACTCCATAAAAACGGCAGGCCGTGTCAAAAGTTGAATTGCAGATTCACTTCGAAGGAACTCGGTGTGAGTAAGGGTTAAGTTGATGTACCGTCTTCGGACTAGGTCAAAGGGAAGTAAATCATTTTCCATAGGCGACCATTATAGCATTATGGGTTATGGTTCGTTACTAGCAAATGAATAAACACATATACCTATATCAAACTAAAGTTCATTATTAAAACTACCAAAAAAGCAAAACAAACCCACATGTTCACCGTTTTATGACAGAGCTAGGAGGTCAAATCAAAGGTGACCCTTATCCCGCACTGAATTTTACTTTCAATTTCAGAAAATACAGCATGTTCTGAAAATGACTATTAGAGGGTCAACATAGCTGAAAGCAAACAATATTTTATTACAAAAAAGTCAGAGGTTATTCAACTTTATGAAAATCACTTTCAACTTTCAACAAAATCATTATTGTTCAATGGGAGCCACCTCTCTCTTATATATTCATCTGAAATTGTCTGACCGGCAAGCCGATCCGATTTACTTCCCTTTTACCTAACACTAAATTCTTAGTTGATATGATAACGATCCCAAGACATAAGGACCGGTTTCATAAACTCTACGTTGGTAAGTTTAACTCATTGAGTCGTGCTTGATAACCAAATTTGAGAAAGAAATTGCTGAATGTCGATTCGCATTGATAAACACGTTCATGTCGAGTAAACTTACTGAAGATTTGTTGAGACTAGATGACAATACTCATGCCTTGTCTTTATTTTTAACACCAAACACTTTCTTTTTTAGAAATATTGATGATGATATTGAAAAGAAAAGAAGAGAATAACAATATAAGGAACCATACTATATGGGCTAAAGTGAATATAATACCCATACTATTATTATAGATACAGGCTGATCCGGACCAATACGTTCCGTCTCAGGGGGAAAGAAGTATAGAGTAATGAAATCCACAAGAGGCGAAACGTGTCTGTCCGGGTTAGCCTGCACGACATGATTAGACTGATCCGGGTTGATACTTTACGCCGCGTCCACAATGTTGGTTTTCTCGTGGGACGGCTCATATTTGTCTTATTGAATCAACTTTATACGAATCTATAAATATACTTTTCAGAACTGCCTTATTCCATTCCCCAACGTTTTCCTCGTGGATTAACTTAAACAGTTTAAGAGGAAATTATGAATACGAAGATCGCAATTTTAAAATCTTGTTATCCAAATTATGTGTGAGTTTGAGTTATATATTGATTTTTTTTGTTAACTGAAGTACATACGCTTGTACAAAATAACACTCTTTAACAATAGATAAGTGGTATTGATAAACAGATACATACTTGGGAAGACGTGTTTACAAACAATATGAGTTAAAGTCACGATCATAACATAATGGTGTACTTACAAATGACCCTGTGTTTCCTTTATAGAAATGACTGTGATTTAAAAATTAAGATATGACAAAAAAAAAAAGAAGATTTATCAAATCAAATATGTACTGGATTTTGACGAGAGTCATTTTCCCTACAATAATGTTTATAAATAGAGAAGTCGTAATTTTGCAATTAAAAACTTTGTACAATAAGGAACATGGTCGATTTGATAAGATGTTCAGTATAGTTATATGGATACATGTCATTATTTCTTAATTGTTTTGACATGTTTGCAGTGTATGTATAGCCATGGAATTCATTCAATGTAATAGTGATTTGCAAATGTGTCATTCAGAAATATCCAAGATCTTAATCCTTTCCCTCATACGACAATTCTGCAGCAGATGACTTCGAACATATTTTTTGTTGTCATCAAATAGAAAATCTCTATAATTAAATGGATAACCTATGGCTAAAAGTGGAAAGCATTATGGCAATTTCTTCTTGTGTCACTATGTTTTCAAAAAGCCGTCTGTTGCAGATGTGTCAGAAAGCGTGTATATGAGGGAAATGGTTAATCCTAAATATACATTAGCGATAACGTCTTCTTTCTGGGTTTATGAGCATATATCCCAATATACCACGGAGTTAAGAATACTCAAGAGCAATGTTCAAATATTTAGTAAAATTAGTTCAATGACTTACTCTGAAGGCCCCATGATTTTCCATTGAGTAGAGCGTCTAGGAATATTTTGGTATGATTCAAACACGTATTCCCCACCTCATATCTGTATGGTTCATCTTCCAGTCTGTCATCCAGTAACAATCTAGCCGTTCTGTTTGCCAGACTGTCCTCAGATCCGGTCAGAGGTCCGAGTTCAGCCATGACGCTGTCCAGCCGAACTGGGGCTATATCATTGGCCTCTTTTGTATATTTGTGTATGAAACTTTTGAGTTGATGTGCATTTCTAATTCCATAAAAAATCGGTTCCTTGAAGTCGTCTAATTCACCATAAACAGTGTTACTCACAAACGTCAATACTATAAATATAAATGTATTGAAACGCACCATTGTACGGTTTTGTTTGGTCGTTTCTCTTATTCACTTTATACATATATATAAAAATTAAATTTACGCTTAAAATGATTTAAGTTTAATCCCGGGTAATATATAGAATACTTGACTGTATGTCAGATGTAGGATACTACATATAAATTTCACTCCGTCTAAGGGTTTATATTTGTCGATGTACTCATATCAGCTCCAACCTTCACCTTAAATTAAGGACTGTAATGTTTTAACTTAACCCTTTCCCACCTGCAGACGCATTTTGACGCAATAGCAGCAGACGACTTTTGAAAACATTGTGGTCAAGGGTGAAATTGCTCATGATGAGCAATTTCTCCTTTGGCCACAATGTTTTCAACTTTATTTAACAATTAAGCTATCTTTTATGGAGATTATTTTTAGGTTTTTGTCACAAAGTCGTCTGCTGCAGATTTGTTGTATGTAGCACAGGGTTGATTAGTAATACAAGGACATAATGCTGTTATATCATATCTAAAAATAAATGAATTAGGAAAACACATTTGGGGATGAATGATATACAACTTGGAGACAAATGAAATATCGCTAGTATCGATGAGAACAGTACAAGATAGCTTTTTTCCCTTTGTTTTCCCGCTTAACACAATTGTTACATATACATAAACACTTGTTTCATTGATAGGAAACCGCCTCAGTAGTGTAGTGGTAACGCGTCCTCCTCGGTAGTGTAGTGGTAACGCGCCCGCCTCGGTAGTGTAGTGGTAACGCGTTCACATCGGTAGTGTAGTGGTAACGCGTCCGCCTCGGTAGTTTAGTGGTAACGCGTCCGCCTCGGTAGTGTAGTGGTAACGCGTCCGCCTCGGTAGTGTAGTGGTAACGCGTTCACATCGGTAGTGTAGTGGTAACGCGTCCGCCTCGGTAGTTTAGTGGTAACGCGACCGCCTCGATAGTGTAGTGGTAACGCGTCCGCCTCGATAGTGTAGTGGTAACGCGTTCACATCGGCAGTGTAGTGGTAACGCGTCCGCCTCGGTAGTGTAGTCGTAATGCGTCCGCGTCGGTAGTGTAGTGGTAACGCGTCCGCCTCGGTAGTGTAGTGGTAACGCGTCCGCCTCGGTAGTTTAGTCGTAATGCGTCCGCCTCGGTAGTGTAGTGGTAACGCGTCCTCCTCGGTAGTGTAGTCGTAACGCGTCCGCCTCGGTAGTGTAGTGGTAACGCGTCCGCCTCGGTAGTGTAGTGGTAACGCGTCCGCCTCGGTAGTGTAGTGGTAACGCGTTCACATCGGTAGTGTTGTGGTAACGCGTTCACATCGGTAGTGTTGTGGTAACGCGTCCGCCTCGGTAGTGTAGTCGTAACGCGTCCGCCTCGGTAGTGTAGTCGTAACGCGTCCGCCTCGGTAGTGTAGTCGTAACGCTTCCGAATCGGTAGTGTAGTGATAAAGCGTCCACCTTGGTGGTGTAGTAGTAACTTGTCCGTCTCGGTAGTGTAGTGGTAACGCGACTGCCTCGGTAGTGTAGTCGTAATGCGTACGCCTCGGTAGTGTAGTGATAACGCGTCCGCCTCGGTAGTGTAGTGGTAACACGTCCAGCTCGGTAGTGTTGTGGTAACATGTCCGCCTCGGTATTGTCGTGGTAACGCATTCGTCTCGATAGTGTAGTGATAACGCGTCAGCCTCGGTAGTGCAGTGATAATGCGTCCGCCTCGATATTGTAGTGGTAACGCGTCCACTTCGGTAGTGTAGTGATAACGCGTCGGCCTCAGTAGTGTAGTGATAACGCGTCCCCTCGGTAGTGCAGTGGTAACGCATCTGCCTCGGTAGGGTAGTGGTAACGCGTCCGCCTCAGTAGTGTAGTGGTAACGCGTCCGCCTCGGTAGAGTAGAGGTAACGCGTCAGCCACGGTAGTGTAGTGGTAATGCGTCCGCCTCGGTAGTGTAGTGATAACGCGTCCGCCTTGGTAGTGTAGTGGTAATGCGTCTGCCTCGGCAGTGTAGTGATAACACGTCCGCCTTGGTAGTGTAGTCGTGACGCATCTGCATCGATAGTGTAGTGGTAACGCGTCCGCCTCGGTAGTGTAGTCGTAACGCGTCCGCCTCGGTAGTGTAGTCGTAACGCGTCCGCCTCGGTAGTGTAGTCGTAACGCTTCCGAATCGGTAGTGTAGTGATAAAGCGTCCACCTTGGTGGTGTAGTAGTAACTTGTCCGTCTCGGTAGTGTAGTGGTAACGCGACTGCCTCGGTAGTGTAGTCGTAATGCGTACGCCTCGGTAGTGTAGTGATAACGCGTCCGCCTCGGTAGTGTAGTGGTAACACGTCCAGCTCGGTAGTGTTGTGGTAACATGTCCGCCTCGGTATTGTCGTGGTAACGCATTCGTCTCGATAGTGTAGTGATAACGCGTCAGCCTCGGTAGTGCAGTGATAATGCGTCCGCCTCGATATTGTAGTGGTAACGCGTCCACTTCGGTAGTGTAGTGATAACGCGTCGGCCTCAGTAGTGTAGTGATAACGCGTCCCCTCGGTAGTGCAGTGGTAACGCATCTGCCTCGGTAGGGTAGTGGTAACGCGTCCGCCTCAGTAGTGTAGTGGTAACGCGTCCGCCTCGGTAGAGTAGAGGTAACGCGTCAGCCACGGTAGTGTAGTGGTAATGCGTCCGCCTCGGTAGTGTAGTGATAACGCGTCCGCCTTGGTAGTGTAGTGGTAATGCGTCTGCCTCGGCAGTGTAGTGATAACACGTCCGCCTTGGTAGTGTAGTCGTGACGCATCTGCATCGATAGTGTAGTGGTAACGCGTCCGCCTCGGTAGTGTAGTGGTAACGCGTCCGCCTCGGTAGTGTAGTTTTAACGCGTCCGGCTCGGTAGTGTAGTCGTAACGCATCCACCTTGGTAGTGTAGTCGTAACGCGTCCGCCTCGGTAGTGTAGTGGTAATGCGTCCGCCTTGGTAGTGTAGTCGTAACGCGTCCGCCTTGGTAGTGTAGTCGTAACGCGTCCGCCTCGGTAGTGTAGTGGTAACGCGTCCGCCTGGGTAGTGTAGTGGTAATGTGTCTGCCTCTTTAGTGTGTTTATAACGTGTCCGCCTTGGTAGTGTAGTGGTAACGCGTCGGCCTCGGTAGTGTAGTGGTAACGCGTCCGCCACGGTAGTGTAGTGGTAACGCGTCCGCCTCGGTAGTATAGTGGTAACGCGCCCGCCTCGGTAGTGTAGTGGTAACGCGTCCGCCTCGGTAGTGTGGTGGTAACGCGTCCGCCTCGGTAGTGTAGTGGTAACGCGTCCGCCTCGGTAGTGTAGTGGTAACGCGTCCGCCTCGGTAGTGTAGTGGTAACGCGTCCGCCACGGTAGTGTAGTGGTAACGCGTCCACCTCGGTAGTGTAGTGGAAACGCGTCCGCCTCATTAGTTGAGTCGTAACGCGTCCGCCTCTGTAATGTAGTGGTAACGCGTCAGCCTCGGTAGTGTAGTTGAAACGCATCCGCCTCGGTAGTGTAGTCGTAACGCATCCGCCTCAGTAGTGTAGTCGTAACGTGTCTGCATCGGTAGTGTAGTGGTAACGCGTCCGCCACGGTAGTGTAGTGGTAACGCGTCCGCCTCGGTAGTGTAGTGGTAACGCGTCCGCCTCGGTAGTGTATTGGTAACGCGTCCGCCTCTGTAGTGTAGTGGTAACGCGTCCGCCACGGTAATGTAGTGGTAACGCGTCCGCCTCGGTAGTGTAGTGGTAACGCGTCCGCCTCGGTAGTGTAGTCGTAATCCGTCCGCCTCGGTAGTGTAGTGGTAACGTGTCCGCCTCGGTAGTGTAGTCATAACGCCTCCGCCTCGGTAGTGTAGTTGTAACGCGTCCGCCTCGGTAGTGTAGTGGTAACGGGTCCCTCTCGGTAGTATAGTCTTAACGCGTCCGCCTCTGTAGTATAGTCGTAACGTGTGTGCCTCGGTAGTGTAGTGATAACGCGTCCGCCTCGATAGTGTAGTGGTAACGCTTCCGCCACGGTAGTGTAGTGGTAAGGCGTCCACCTCGATAGTGCAGTGGTAATGCGTCCGCCTCGGTAGTGTAGTGGTAACGCATCCGCCTCGGTAGTGTATTGGTAACGCGTCCGCCTCGGTAGTATAGTCTTAACGCGTCCGCCTCTGTAGTGTAGTCGTAACGCGTGTGCCTCGGTAGTGTAGTGATAACGCGTCCGCCTCGATAGTGTAGTGGTAACGCGTCCTCCTCGGTAGTGTAGTGGTAACGCGTCCGCCTCGGTAGTGTAGTGGTAACGCGTCCGTCTTGGATGTTGGACGTCGCGGGTTCGATCTTCAGCCGTGTCATACTTTTTAAAAAATTGTTGTAATGGACTACCATCCTTCGCGCTCAGGGTTTGGAGGGTTAGAATTACGACTTACTCGCTGGTGTCATGAAAAAAAGACCAGTAGTACTGGTAACTCACGCAAGAAACGCCGTGATATAACTGAACACAAGGATTATAGCAACGTTCAACACTGTGCAGACAAAAACAAAACATTGATAGAAAAGGGTTGAAGGTACTCGAAATAAAAAAATAATGATCCGTTCCACGAGAAGACCATCATTTTAGACTCTGAATGAAGTTTTTTCTTTGCGATTTCCGATAGCTATTCTTTTTTTAATCCTTGTTCATTATTTACTTTTTTAATCCTTGTTCATTATTTACTTTTTTTCAGAGGAGTGAAATCTAACAGAAGGAATAGAAGAACTGTGTACATATAGTGGGTAGGGTATAGCCACACAGGTACACATTTACTTGAGCTAATCGAAATCAAAGCACTAAAAGTGCTGTGGGTCGGTCGCACTGGAATGAGTGAGAAAAAGCTGGTCACCTGTTGCACTTTTTGGGAGTAACAACACAGTTGCATAATTACAAATTATGATAACATGAAGGCAGAACTGCATGCAGTTCTAACGCATATTTTAGATAGAGTAAACCTTTTTTCAAGAAATCGTCAATGTAACTCACGAATGGGAGACATGATTTATAAGAAAATATGTTATGTGATAACACTATTTGAAGATGGACACATTCCTACGATTTATTGTCTGCAATAATTGTTAGCAATAGGCCGTAAATGGAACATTTTAGGTAATTTTTAAACGCACTGAAAGTGTAGACAGCAAGAAGCTCAGTGCAAATCACGAATGTTACTTGAACACTCATTTACAGATCATGTATTAATTGCAGATGCAAACAGTTAGGCGCTGTACGAACGCCTTCAGTGCTATTGGTTATGTAATCGAATACTAATCGCCATAATCTTTGAAGGCAATACCGTGATATGTTTAGTCTGCTCAACTCTTTATCACATAGACCAAATTTACAGCAGATCACTTCGAAAATGTCTAGACAAACATATTGAGAATCTGTATTAATTAAAGTATAATTATTGGCTAGTGATCAAATTGTGTAAAAGGTCGAAATTATTTATTATCATTGGTCTATTGAAGCAAAGTATAAATGAGTCTAGAATATCGAAATAATAAACTTGTATCAGGTGTAAAAACATTGTGATAACTAGAGAAATTGCTAATTTTCAGGGATTGCTTATTTTATCAAAAACATCGCGAAGAAATGAGTAATTGCTTATCGTTAGGACATTTCTGCTGGAAGGTCTAAGGTAATAGCAATGGCGCTGAATACCACCAATTGCGTTAAGTAAAACGAGTGGTATAACTGCTGTTCGTCTGTTTAGGCGATGAATTTCTTCGTCATTACTGTAGCCATTTGTCAACTCTTTGGGAGTGGGAATGGATAAAGGTATATGTAAACAGAAAGTAAATTTGGTATAAGCAAACGAACCACGCTGTATTCGTTTTTTCCCTAAACCCATTCACCTGTCCCTACCACGTGTTAAAGACATTTGAGTCGTCCCGCGAGAAAACCAACCTTGTGGACTCAGCGTAAAGTATCGACCCGGACCAGCCTAAGCATGCCGCGCAGGCTTACCCGGATAGACACTTTTCGCCTCCTGTGGATTTTGTGTATCAGGAATCATTACTCTATACCTCTATCCCTATGAGTCGGAATGTTTCGGCCTGGATTAGCCTGCGCGGACTGCGCAGGCTGATCTGGGTCGATACATTACGCAGAGGCCATTATGTTGATTTTCACGCGGGACCTCTCATTTTCAAAATGTGGGACACTCGGGGACACACCCTGAAATACCTTTTCCCATATACAACAAATTTGGAACAGTTTGTTTGTTTGGAGTTTAACGCCGCTTTCAACAGCTTTGGTCATATCACGGCGGTCAGTGCACCTACCCATGTTTTCCTGGCTTTCCTACACCAGTACTTACACAACATTCTTTCGAAGCCACTGATTACTTTCTCACATAGATCAGAGGTGAGAGGCGATGGAAAAATCGCCCGAAAGAATGTCGCCGCAACCGGGTACCGAACCCGTGACCTCCAGATCACGAGTCAGATACGCTACCAAAATTTGGAACAGACGACTTTTAATACATTCAAGTAGAATAATGTAAAATCTATTTATGTTCATGTAGTTCATGTAGAATTAGAAAGCTGATAAGCTATTTTATGGCTTATAAGCATTTATGCTTTATGTATGGAACTATATTATTATAAAATAGATTTGAAAACATTGTGGCGTCTCTTTAGCCGACGACTTTTGAAAATATTGCATCAAAATGAGACATTGCTCATAACAAGCAAATTCTACTTTTGTCACAATGTTTTCAACTCTATTCAATGATATACTTTCATTCATAGATATTTTCCATAGTTTTGCCTATGTGTTTTCTAATTCGTCTGCTGCAGATATGTTGTATGTGGGAAAGCGTTAACCTTTTCCCATATACATCACATTTGCAGCTGACGACTTTAAATACATTCAGGCAAAATTATGTTAAATCTCTCTATATATATGGAACTGTATTATTATTGAATAGAGTTGACCACATTGTGATGTCCCTGTAGCTGACGACTTTTGAAAAGATTGTTTCAAAAGGAGAAATTGCTCATGATTAGCAATTTCTTCTTTAGCCACAACGTTTTCATTTTTATTCAATGATTGCTCTTTAATTTATAGAGATTTTTCTTTTTTTTTACTTATGTGTTCTAAGTCGACTGCTGCAGAATATTTGCATGTGAAAAAGGGTTTAGTTATAAGTGTTCACTGTTGAGATATTAGATTTACACAAGAGCACGCTAATCAATGGTGAACGGTGAAGATCTAGCACATACAATACTGTTAAGTCGTTCAAGTACACAATCTACACTATCAATCAACGTTGATAAAGTCTGATGATGCAGATTTATTTAAATATCTAATATTATAGGTTATTGCATCACTATTGCAAAATCATGTGGCACTATTTATGAAGATTTGCAGGAATTGCGTCCCTTTCCCAGGCCTTCGATTAAGTCAAAAATCGATAATTGAGTTGTGGCCCTTCGGTTACGCTCCTATATTTGTATTTATCGATTATTTGTAAACAGATTTAATGACGAATTCGATTTCATACTAAGCCCGCAGGTGATCTTAACATTACTCTGCTCGATATCTGTAATAGGAAAAGTTCTCACACTGACATTTTAACATTTTTTGCATTACCAGTACATACACAAGTGAGCAAAAGATGTCAAAGCAGTCTTTGTTTGTCTGTGTTTGTTTTGATAATGTGTATATTAATTAGTAAACGACAAGGTGTGATAAGGTGTTAAAATTGTCGGACAAGACTCTGGCTAATCAGTCTTTAACACTTGGTAATTGGTAACGGCGGTTTTTATATACTGTCATAATAACATATTACTTAAATCTCTTTGTTGTAAAAACAATTGTCATTATCAAGGCACATGAAAATGGACACTTCAAATTCACAGGTGACAAGTTGTTTAATTAGTCATTGCTTTAATTTTTTTTTTTCCATGCACTGTTAAATTGTTCTTTTCCTAATACGTTTTGTAATCATATTAGGTCTTTGAATATGTAAAAGCTGGAACAAGTTCATTTTCGCATTCGCACCCCACCCACCTATCTACATACACGACATTAGTAAGCGATCAAAATAGATCTAGTCATTACCAGATACAGTCGAGCCTCGTTAAATCGGACGCCGTTAATCCGGAAAATTCGCGATCCGGACATAAAATTCATTTTTACATTTTTAGGCGTTTTCTGCATTTTTAAATGAAAATGGAAGTATCAAGACATAAACATATTTGTTTGAAATTTGTATGACTAAAAAGAATTAAAAATAGACTCTCCGATTATAACTTATAAAATTTCCTTAGAAAATAGGAAATACGGTAAAAATGGACTTAAAAATAAAGAATTCGCGATTTTCCAATAATTTACATGGAATAAAGAAGGAATGCATGTTGTCTATTAAAATCAAAAATGGAAGTATCAGGCAGTTAATCTATTTTTTATATCTTTACATTAAATGAAAGCAGACATATTGACCTCATAGAAAAAAACTTATAATATATTGTCATCAACAAAATTAATGACTTTATATCAATTTTAAAGATCTGTCCCTATATAAATCCATATAGCCTAAATACCAGGTCAGAAAAGGTTAGTGTAAATTGTATCGATTTCAAGGGGAGTAACTCTCTCGATTAAGCCAGTCACTTTACCAAAATAGTGTAGTATGATGGTGTTGGACGAGTTCCTTCGGCTGAGTTGTCCAATAGGGAAACGACGTTATAAAACAAACGCTGGTTAGACAACAGGGAAACGACCTTAAAAAACCAACACTGTTTAGCAATATACGAAAACGACGTTATAAAACAAACACTGGTTTATCAATTAGGAAACGACGATATAAAACACAGACAGAAAATTCTATTATGTAGATTGGAAAATTTCTATGATTTTAACTTTTTCGGTAAAATGTGACACCATTTCTACCTTGAAAAACAGCTTAATATATTCTTTTTCTTTTTTTCTCAAAAATTCCTTTTACATATTGATTTACATTCTATATATAAAGTTATATATGAACTTTAATATGATTTGTAGTTTTCATTTTATTTTTTTTGTATGTTTTAGGTTTTTGGTCAAAATGCCTATATATGTGTGCCTTTGATGAAAATGGTCATGTCATTGACAGGCCAATATTTTTTTTTAGATCGGAAAAAACTGTAGCATACGCCTGTAAACTACGATATACATACGATTTGATCTGCTTTGATAACAAAATTACGCCATTTTACAACAAAATTCCCAATTATAGAATTTCTTTATTCTTTGTATTTTATTAGCACATACTATAACTGGTTGAAATAAGAAAAAAAAAGATGTTTGTAATCTTTTCAATAACTATTTAACGACACAAAGAGTCAATTTGTTTCTTTAATTCCGTTCTCATGCGTGTATAGCAACGGGATTATAATATGGTGAGAAAAGGAGAAGTCGTTATGAAATCTTTCTTCTTTTTCCACAAATATTTCAAATTTTCGTAAGAAACAAAACAAACTTAATCATTCTTACTTTATGTTGACTATACATGTGAACTTTCATAATGTTCAATCTTGATCATAAATATCTTTATTTTTTTTAAAAAATTACTTCGTATGTTTTGTTTACATACTGCCGTTTTTGCTATCATACTTCTGCTGAACTGGAAGGAGAATATACTTCCCCCTCTCCTTCCATTTGGTTTACAGTTTGCTTAACATTCACTGCAACTATAATGTGTCAGACAAGCTGAAGTTTCTCAAGTTTCTTTTACCAATAAACTGTTTTATATCCTCTAACTAGATCAATTAGATACACAAAAAACATCGGTGCTTAAATATTAACATATATATATTAAGGTGTATTGTCCTAAACGAATGAGTCACGTAGGACGATTAGGAGTCTTAAAGCTTATGTCAGAGTACTAGACAAGAATAATTTTGATGCAAAGCATCAAAGACGCCGCGCATGATTTCGAAGCATGACTTAAAGGAAACAGATGCAGTTCAGAACATTTAAATAATCTGTGCAAACAGACAGGATGTAAATATTTCGAACAAGAAGGCCAAACGTCCTTTTATTTTAAACAAAAAGGTCAAGATGTGCCTATATTGCTCACCTGGCTGCCATGGCCCATATAAAAAGGTTACCAAGAGCGAAAAGGGTCAATATTGAAGTATGGATTAAACGTTTTATATGCTACGATCTATGTGATATTCAGCATGTGAAGTTTAGTCGTGAAATGACAAGTTTAGTTCTGAAACCATTTGGTGTACAGTTTGCTTAACATTCACTGCAACTATAATGTGTCATACAAAGCTAAAGTTTCTCAAGATTCTTTTACCAATAAACTGTTTTAAATCCTTCAACTAGATCAGTTAGATAAAAAAACAAAACAACATAGGTGCTTAAATATTAACATATATATATTAAGGTGTATTGTCCTAGTTATAAGTTAAGTGTGACACAGGCTTTGGAAAGAGATGGGGGAAGTATATTCTCCTTCCAGTGTAGCAGAAGTATGATAGTAAAAACGAGAGTATATAAACACAAAATATGAAGTAATTTAAAAAAAAAAAAAAAGAAGATATTTATGATCAAGATTGAGCATTATGAAAGTTCACATGTATAGTCAACATATAGCAAGAATTATTAAGTCTGTTTTGTTTGTTTGTAATGCCATTTCAATCGTTTTGAACATGCCAGTAGAAAACTGAAAATTATACAAAAGACAATGGTCAAGTCAGTTCCCCAAGAGCAAAGAGCGAAAACCAGTTGGTACGAATCGTTCATCTCGAACGAAACATGAAAAACCGAGTACGAATCCAATGAATTTTAGAAATCGGGTGAAATCGTGAAAACTGCGAAGTATTCATAACGGAAGGAAGCAGAGACAATTTAATTACTCTATGGGAACCGATGACACCTTGTCGTCTATTAAATAAGAATGACCAAAATTGCCAAGCGATGTTATGCTGCATTTCCAATAATAGAATGGGTCATGTTACGGCCCTGCCTATTGCATAGTTGGGTTAACGTTGTTTTACAGTTTCTAGAATTATACTGTAATATGATGTAATTAAAATGAATCATTATTGCTTTTTTAAAGATTACCTATTTATTTAAAAATCTCAATATTGTAAATAGGCAAAAACATCACCAGAAACTTTTTTCTGAGCTTTGATGAATCGGGTCGTAAACCAAACTATAAAAAAAAGCGTAGCCTAGGAAGTTGGGGGAAAGTTATTAAATACCCATTAAATGTGTCTAAAGTTTTGTAATAGCGGAAGAAGAAAAACGTATTTTTTAGCTTGCTGTTATACAATTTATTTATTCATAAAAGTTTGTTTTTTTCAAACATATAACAGAGTTTTTCTAAACAATAATAATGTTGGTTGCTCTCTTTTCGATTACGTCACCCCATGGTACAACATTAAAACCTATCCCATACTGACGCCGCGCTTCCACGCGGCGTCAATAAAGAGGAGTTAACTGGTCTTTCCCCACAATTATTTCTCTTATGACTCAACCAAACCCTATATTGTGGGTTCTCAAAATAATTTTCTCGCTGAGACGATTCTTTTGAGTACCCACAACGTAGAGTTTGAGTAACAAATAAGGGTTGCAGGGTTTTAAAACACTCACCTTATCTAAAGAGATCTGGGTTCCCCGTATCGCTATCACAAAAGGGATTGAGAGAGATACTAGTTAGGCTATACCTCTAGTTTGTGGGTATCACAAAAGGGATTGAGAGAGATACTAGTTAGGCTATACTTCTAGTTCGTGGGTATCACAAAAGGGATTGAGAGAGATATTAGTTATGCTATACTTCTAGTTCGTGGGTATCACAAAAGGGATTGAGAGAGATACTAGTTATGCTATACATCTAGTTCGTGGGTATCACAAAAGGGATTGAGAGAGATACTAGTTATGCTATACTTATAGTTCGTGGGTATCACAAAATGGATTGAGAGAAATACTAGTTGGGGTATACTTCTAGTTCTTGGGTATCACAACAGGGATTGAGAGAGATACTAGTTGGGCTATACTTCTAGTTCGTGGGTATCACAAAAGGATTGAGAGAGATACTAGTTGGGCTATACTTCTAGTTCGTGGGTATCACAAAATGGATTGAGAGAGATACTGGTTTGGCTTTACTTTTAGTTTGTGGGTATCACAAAAGGGATTGAGAGAGATACTAGTTGGACTATACTTCTAGTTCGTGGGTATCACAAAAGGGATTGACAGCGATACTAGTTGGGCTATACTTCTAGTTCGTGGGTATCACAAAAGGGATTGATAGAGATACTAGTTGGACTATACTTCTAGTTCGTGGGTATAACAACATGGATTGAGAGAGATACTAGTTGGGCTATACTTCTAGTTCGTGGGTATCACAAAATGGATTGAGAGAGATACTAGTTGGGCTATACTTCTAGTTCGTGGGTATCACAAAAAGGATTGAGAGAGATACTAGTTGGGCTATACTTCTAGTTCGTGGGTATCACACTGATTCTTACTGGTACTGATAAGAATAAATCTTTTTTAATCGCATTTCGAGGGATTGGCGTGAAACGGTTGTAACTAAAATTCGTATTTTCTTACTAAGGTTAATCGCCTCGCCATGAAGTCTTTATAAGGGTTAAAATCATTTTTCTTTGTAAACAATGGAAATTTAGGTGTCATTGCTCGTTCTGAGCAATGGCACCTAAATTTCCATTGTTAACAAAGGGGTCAAAATGCCCCTAAACCAGGGTTTTCAAAATAGGTTTTTTAGTTACAACCTTTTCACGCCAAGCCCTGGATTTGTTATAGCCTGAAAAAGCACACTTTGGCTGCATACAACACATCTGCAGCAGACGACTTTGAAAACATCTACATGGAACATCGCTGTTAATGAGGGTACACTTGTTGGTAAAAGCCGGAAATGGGTAAATAGCTCATCTCGGGCAAGTTCTCCCTTTACCACAATGTTTTTAAAAGTCGTCTGCAGCGGAGGCGTCAGAAAACGTCTGTGTGTGGGAAGAGTCTTGGGAGACTGTACGTGTTTACTGTACGTAGATACAATAAGACCCCCTCGTCGTCTTTAACAGCTCGTCTGTAATATCGGGTCAAAAGTACAATGCCAGGCGGGAGAACACGGTTAACCCTTTCCCACATACAGCATATCTGCAGCGGACGACTTTGAAAACATAGTGACAAAAACCTGAAAATTCTCCATAAAATATAACTAAAAAGTTGAATTAAGTTGAAAACATTGAGGCCAAGGGGAGAAATTACTCATCATGAGCAATTCCACCTTTGGCCTCAATGTTTTCAATAGTCGTCTGCTGCTATTGCGTCAAAATGCGTCTGCAGGTGGGAAAGGGATACATACAAAAAACTAGCATACTACATGCTCTCTAGTCACGCACGTTTCTTGATCGCATGCATTGGCAGCTGGTTTTAGGATAAGCTTCAACAGCAGTTCTCGTCAATTAGGAACATTAGTGATAATTATATTATCTCCCTTGTCAGATAAAGACCAAGGAAGACCAAATGGTTGGTAGGTCCTTTTAGTTGGAATCCTTTGTCTTTATCTCTATTTCGCAATGAGATATTGCAATCACTCTGTACACATTAATCATAAATGTGTTAATAAAAGTGATTAATTCAAAAGAGAAAATTTACATAGCAGTGTTTAAAGAAAACAAATGTGGAATTACTAATCAATCTAATAACAGTTGGCCAAGAAAATGCAATTTATAAGTGCACCATCAAGTGCAAAGAAACCAATGATAAAAACAGAGGAAACCAAATGATAGGACCTAGCTAGATGTAGAGAGTATTAAAGGGAGATAACTGACCGATGTCTCCCATTACACAGGACACGCTGTGATATGACTGAAATAGTGTTGAAAGCGAATTAAAACACTAGTCAAAACTGTTTATTTGATAGGTATATTTAATTATTTACTGAGTCGTCTGATTTGTAATAAATAAAGAACAAAAAACGAGGAAAAAGTGTTAATTTAACTGTCATATAGTAAATTGGTATTGTTATGTATTGTTATGACGTCGCGCAAGCTAACCCGGCATAACGTCAAATGCACCTACCAACAGGACAAAGTCAGTCAGATGCATTGTTATGTATTTATCCCTAGACATACAATAGTTACATCTTAGTAACAGGCAAAAATAAATCGACAAGAAATATTGGGAAAACCCCAAGTGTATATAAAGTGTTAAGCTTGTTAAATTCAGCAAAGAAACATGATTTGTTAAAGCTATGTGTATGTGTTCATAAATGTTAAAATGAAAGAAATAAACATCTTTATAATACTGTTTGACCCAAATCAATCACTTCTTGACATAATTTGATTGGTCATCTTGTATATTTTGATTTGTGAATGAATTGTATGTATGTTTATAATCAATTATAATGTTCTATGTTCTGTGTTCTGTTTACATAGAAAACACAATGGAAATACACATTAAAATACATTCTGGAAAAGGAAGTATCACCAATAAACATCATAAATAATCAAAGTAATTTGCAACAAAAATTTTAAACCCTTTCTCACATACAATAATCTGCATCAGACGCTTGAAAATATTTAGGGAAAAATATGAAAACATAAATAAATAATTATCGAATAAAGTTTAAAACTTTGTGGCAAAAGGACGCATTGTTGTCAACAGCTGTTTTCTGTAGAGGCGTAGGAAAGCGTCTGTATGTGGGTATAGATTAATATTAGTTTCTAGGTCCGTTTCAGGGACAGGGTTAAAGATATTAGGGATACAATAAAACAAGGATCATTCTACGGCTCCCTTTCCTTCAACGTCCACATAATACTTAGATGTCATAACTGACAAAACGGTAGAAGTGAGACCCCACGTGATTGCAGCGTGTACCAGTTAAATGAGCCGTCCCACGAGAAAACCAACATTATTGTCTCTGAGTACTATATCGAGCCAGATCAGCATGCGCAGTCCACGCTGGCTAATCCGGGCCGACACATTTCGTCTCTAGGGGATAGGGGTATAAAGTAATGATTCCTGAAACAGAAAATCCACAGGAAGCGAAAAGTGTCTATCCGGGTAAGCCTTCGCGGCATGCTAAGGCTGATCCGGGTCGATACTTTACGCAGATTCCATAATGTTGGTTTTCTCGCGGGACGGCAAAAATGGCTATAATAATTATACAGAACTCTAGATAAGGGGAATTACAAAAACCTTATCTGACACTCAAACCCTACGTTGTTGGTACCCGTACCCAAGAGAGTCATCTCAATGACTTTTTTGGAGTACCCAAAACATAGAGATTGGTTGAGAAAAAGAGCGATATCGTTGGGAAAAGACAAATTACCTATACCTTTTCGAGTCCTCTGATTATAATATTATTATATTGATCTGAATAATTTACGGATGAACGTTTCCACGTACCGCGACATAAACGGGTTCAAAAGATAAAGAATGTTTAGGACGGGTTGAATTGTATCCGTTGCATGAATCATAATTATTTGTGTGCGTTTACCCATATAAGGTAGCGACACAAACTGATTCAAATGTTATCGAGTATTAAGGACGGTTTAAATTAACTATGACTGATATAGGTCAAACGATACCAATTAAACTCCTCCTTTGTCTCTGTAGCCGACGACTTTTGAAAATATTGCTTCAAATGGAGAAATTGCCTATGTGTTTTCAAAGTCGTCTGCTGCAGATATGTTGTAGGTGGTAAAAGGTTAACCATTTTCCATATACAACACATTTGCAGCAGACGACTTTTAATACATTCAGGCAAAATTATGTAAAATCTATATTTCGAAAGTCGTCGGCTACAGAGACGCCACAATGTGTTCACAACTCTATTAATAATAATAATATAGTAACATTTCTTTAGCCACAACGTTTTCAGTTTTATTCAATAATTGCTCTTTGATTTTTAGAGATTTTTTTTTGTAATTATGTGTTCTAAGTCGACTGCTGCAGAATATGTGTATGTTGAAAAATGTTTAGTTATAAGTGTTCACAGTTGAGATATCAGATGTACACAAGAGCACACTAATCAATGGAGAACGGTGAAGATCTAGCACGTACAATACTCAATCTCCTTAAAATCATCTCCTATTAACGCTACGCATAGGATCTGAGGACAACCGATAGAGGGTCACGTTCAGACGACCTTTCCGCCAGCCAATCAGAACATTGCTTTCACGTTTTTGAAAGTGAAAGTAAAAGTCTATATTTACCAAAAAAATCTATATTTAGCATGGGATCCCAATTTTCGCATAGTGATTTACACGCCTGTATAATTCTTTTGACGACCGCATCATGGCTACAAATGCGGAAATGAGGCAAAACACCGATACAGTCTTTCCCTGACCATACAGCATCGAAAGGTGTTCTTTGCTCTGGTTTTGAATGGTCTATTTTGAATTTGTTCAACTTCATCAGTTGACGCCATTTTGAAGGTTAAGCCAAACGTTTGTTGAAACGAGTCCTCTGATTGGTTCAAATAAAAATAGCTTGGTAGATCTTAAAATAGCGATATTGGAAATCCGATAAAACAAGAAGATGAATTTGAATGGATCGCCACCAGATCTTACATTTGGTCAGATCGTGTACTTTAGTCAGATTGATACAATAGTGTAATGTAAATATAGTGGATAGGGTATAGCCACACTTGACCTTATCAGAATCAAAGCACTGAAAGTGCTGTGGAACTGTACCACTGGTATGAGTGAGAAAAAGCTGGTCACCTGTTGCACTTTTCGGGAGTAACAACACAGTTGCATAATTGAATATTATGTCAACATGAAGGCAGAAATGCATACACTTCTAACGCACATTTAAGATAAAGTAAACCTTTTTGTCAAGAAATGTTCAATGTAACTAACGAATGGGAGACATGATTTATATAAGACAATATATTATGTGATAACACTATTTCAAGATACTGGACACATTTCTACGATTTATTGTCTGCAATAACTGTTTAGCAATATGCCGTAAATGGAACATTTTAGATCATATCCAAACGCACTGAAAGTTTAGACAGCAAGGGGCTCAGTACAAATCACGAATGTTACTTGGACATTCATTTACAGATCATGTATTCATTGCAGATGCAAACAGTTAGGCGCTCTATGAACGCCTTCAGTGATATGTGTTATATAATCGACTACTAATCGCCATAATCTTTGAAGGCAATACCGTGATATTTGTTAGTCTGCTCAACTCTTTATCACATAGACAAAATTTACAGTAGATCACTTCGAAAATGTCTAGGCAAACATATGAAGAATCCGTATTCTGTATCTAAGGAGAAGGGTTTATTTATTAGTGTACACAGTTGAGATATTAGATTTACACAAGAGCACACTAATCAATGGTGAACGGTTTAGATCTAGCACACACAATACTGTTAAGTATTTACGAAATACAACACATCTGCAACAGACTACTTTGAAGGTATCTAGGCAAACACATGGAAAAGCTCTATCAATATAAGTTTAATTACTGAAAAGAGTTGAAAACATTGTGGCAAATGGAGAAATTGCTCGTTTTGAGCAATTTATTCTGTTGTCATACTGTTTTCGAAAGTCAAAAATCTGCTGCAGATGCGTTTGCATCTGTATGTGGTGAAGGGTTAAGTCGTTCAAGTACAATCCACACTATCAATACACCTGATGATGCAGATTTATTTAAATATCTAATATTATAGGTTATTGCATCACTAAGGCAAAATATGGTAATGGACGAGTTCCTTCGGCTGAGTTGCCGGAACGAGTCCCAACACAATAGTTTCCCATAATTATGAAATAACCTTTTCATTTGCTATTTAAATTTGTCGTTTTGTGTGATTTAATCCCTTCGAGCATACAATTACACAAAACGACGTTATAAGCAAACACTGGTTTAGCAAAAGGGAAACGCCGTTATGAACAAAAACTGGTTATGCAACAGGGAAACGACGTTATATAACAAACACTGGTTCAGCAATAGGGAAACGCGGTGATAAAACAAGCACTGATTTAGGAATAGGGAGACGACGTTATAAAACAAACACTGGTTTAGCAATAGAGAAACGACGTTATAAAACAAACACTAGTTAAGTAATAGGGGAGCGACGTTATAAAACAAGCACTGACTGGTTTAGTAATAGGAAAACGACGTTATAAAACAAGTACTGGTTTAGCAATAGAGAGACGACGTTATAAAACAAACACTGGTTAAGTAATAGGGAAACGACGTTATAAAACAAGCACTGGTTTAGCAATAGAGAAACGACGTTATAAAACAAACGCTGGTTAAGTAATAGGGGAGCGACGTGATAAAACACAAAATGGTTTAGCAATAGAGAAACGACGTTATAAAACAAGCACTGGTTTATCAATAGAGAAACGACGTTATAAAACAAGCACTGGTTTATCAATAGGGGAACGACGTTATAAAACAAACACTGGTTTAGCAATAGAGAAACGACGTTATAAAACACAAAATGGTTTAGCAATAGAGAAACGACGTTATAAAACAAACACTGGTTTAGCAATAGAGAAAAGACATTATAAAACACAAATTGGTTTAGCAATAGAGAAACGACGTTATAAAACAAACACTGGTTAAGTAATAGGGGAACAACGTGATGAAACACAAAATGGTTTAGTAATAGAGAAACGACGTTATAAAACAAGCACTGGCTTATCAATAGAGAAACGACGTTATAAAACAAGCACTGGTTTATCATTAGGGGAACGACGTTATAAAACAAACACTGGTTTAGCAATAGAGAAACGACGTTATAAAACACAAAATGGTTTAGCAATAGAGAAACGACGTTATAAAACAAACACTGGTTTAGCAATAGAGAAACGACATTATAAAACACAAAACGATTTAGCAATAGAGAAACGACGTTATAAAACAAACACTGGTTAAGTAATAGGGGAACAACGTGATGAAACACAAAATGGTTTAGTAATAGAGAAACGACGTTATAAAACAAGCACTGGCTTATCAATAGAGAAACGACTATATAAAACAAGCACTGGTTTATCATTAGGGGAACGACGTTATAAAACAAACACTGGTTTAGCAATAGAGAAACGACGTTATAAAACAAACACTGTTTTATCAATAGGGGAACGACGTTATAAACAAACATTGGTTTAGCAATAGGGGAACGACGTGATAAAACAAAAACTGGTTTAGCAATAGGGAAACACCGTTATAAACAAACACTGGTTTAGAAATAGGGAAACGACGTTATAAACAAACATTGGTTTAGCAATAGGGGAAAGACGTTTTAAAACAAAAACTGGTTTAGCAATAGGGAAACACCGTTATAAACACACACTGGTTTAGAAATAGGGAAACGACGTTTTAAACAAACATTGGTTTAGCAATAGGGGAACGACGTGATAAAACAAAAACTGGTTTAGCAATAGTGGAACGACGTGATAAAACAAAAACTGGTTTAGCAATAGAGAAACGACGTTATAAACAAACACTGGTTTAGCAATAGGGAAACGACATCATAAACAAACAATGTTTTAGCAATAGGGGACCGACGTGATAAAATAATCACTGGTTTAGCAATAGAGAGACGACGTTTTAAAACAAACGCTGGTTAGGCAACAGGGAAACGACCTTAAAAACAACAACAATGTTTAGCAATACGAAAACGACGTTATAAAACAAACACTGGTTTAGCAATTGGGAACGACGATATAAAACACAGACTGGTTAAGAAAAGGGAAACGACATTATTAAACAAACACTTGCTTAGCAATAGGGAAACGACTTGACAAAACAAACAACAAATACTGGCTTATCAATAGGGAGACGACATTATAAAACAAACACTGTCTTATCAATAGGGAAACGACATTATTAAACAAACACTGGCTTATCAATAGGGAAACGACATTATAAACAAACACTGGTTTAGCAATAGGGAAACGACAATATAAACAAACACTGGTTTAGCAAGAGGGAAACGACATGATAAACAAACACTGGTTTAGCAATAGGGAAACGACGTGATAAAACAAACACTGGTTTAGCAATAGGGGAACGACGTTTTAAAACAAACACTGGTTTAGCAATAGGGAAACGATGTTATAAATCAAACACTTATTTAGCAGCATTGATACGATCTTAAAAAAACAAAACTGTTTAGCAATACGAAAACGACGTTATAAAACAAACACTGGTTAAGCAATAGAAGAACGAGCCTACAAACACTGGTTTCGCAATACGGAACCGACGATATAAACACTGGCTTAGCAATAGGGAAACGACGTGATAAAACAAACACTAGTTTAGCAATAGGGAAACGACATTATAAACAAACACTGGTTTAGCAATAGGGAAACGACGTGATAAAACAAACACTGGCTTAGCAATAGGGAAACGACATCATAAACAAACACTGGTTTAGTAATAGGGAAACGACGTGATAAAACACACTGGCTTAGCAATAGGCAAACGATGTGATAAAACAAACACTGGTTTAGCAATAGGGAAACAACGAGATTAAACAAACACTGGTTTAGCAATAGGGAAACGACGTTATAACACTGTTTGTTTTATAATGTCGTTTCCCTATTGATAAACCAGTGTTTGTTTATATAACGTCGTTTCCCTATTACTAAACCAGTGTTTGTTTATATAACGTCGTTTCCCTATTGCTAAACCAGTGTTTGTTTACGTAACGTCGTTTCCCTATTGCTCAATCAGTGTTTGTTTAATAAACGTCGTTTCGGCCATGTTGGACATATCTAGACCTTCATCTTCCTGTAAAATTGTAGATTCAACACCTGGATAATGTCATCCAGCACGACATCGCAATCATCCGCTGTAGACAACAACTTCTGTTTTAAAGGCGTACGCTTCAGTTATTTATCGAAAAATGTCCCAATCATAGAATTTCTTTAGTCTTTGTATTTTGTTAGTACATACAATAACTGGTTGAAATAATAACAAAAAAAGATATGTTATCGATTTAAAAAATAAAATATTGGCCTGTCAATTTAGAATTTAAATCAATATGAAAAGAGAATGTGTGAGAAAAATATGAAAACAAATATATTAAGCTGTTTTTCAAGTTCGAAATGGTGTCACATGTTACCCCTGAAAAAGTTAAAATCATACAATTTTTCAAGACATTTTTCATTCTATATAATTGAAAATTCTATTATGTAGACTGGAATATTTCTATGATTTTAACCTTTTCGGTAAAATGTGACACCATTTCTACCTTGAAAAACAGCTTAATATACTCTTGTTCCTTCTTCTCTCAAAAATTCCTTTTTAATATTGATTTACATTCTATATATAAAGTTATATATGAACTTTAATATGATTTGTAGTTTCATTTTATTTTTTTTGTGTGTTTTAGGTTTTCGGCCAAAAGGCCTATATGTGTGCCTTTAATAGAATTGGTCATGTCATTGACAGGCCAATATGTGTATAGTATATATAGTATGTGCTAAAAAAATACAAAAAAAAAATAAGAAATTCTATAATTGGGAATTTTTTTGGTGAAAAAACTGTAGCATACGCCTTTAAATTATATTTGCCATACGATTTGATAACAAAATTACGTCATTTTCAATAACTTTTTAGCGACACAAAGAGTCAAGTTATTTCTTTAATTCCGTTCTCATGCGTGTATAGCAACGGGATTATAATATGGTGAGAAAAGGAGAAGTCGTTATGAAATCTTTCTTCTTTTTCCACAAATATTGCAAATTTTCGTAAGAGTAAACCATAATTTTGTCCAGGTAGTAAATATCGAGTATTTTCTTCAAAGGCTATAAACTTTGAAATTTCTAAATCGGTTTACCAGTTAATATGTTATTCAACTTAGTTTTACCACAGTTCGAATAGACAGTAGGGGATGATGTTACATGTTACTTTTACTCACTATCATTTCGAAAAACAAATATGCAATCTGTAATAAGTCTTACGTCGAAATAACAACGATACACTTAAAACCTAGGACGGGTCAAATAGCACATGTATTGTATGACCATGATGAGCAACAGATTGTAAACGAATAAGTCACGTAAGTTAAATCCTAGGACGGGTCAAAGAGCACATTTACTGTATGACCCTGATAAGCAGCAGTTTTGTAATGAAGGAAAACAACAAGGTTGTAAATGAATGAGTCACGTAAGGAGATTAGTAGTATTATTGCTTAAGTCAGAGTACTAGACAAAAATAATTTGAAGCATGACTTAAAGGAAGCAGATGCAATTCAGTACATTTAAATAATCTTTGCAAACAGACAGGATGTAAATATTTCGAACAAGAAAGCCAAATGTCCCTTTATTTTAAACAAGAAGGCCAAGATGTGCCTATGTTGCTAACATGGCTGCCGTAGCCTATATCAAAAGGTTACCAAGAGCAAAAAGGGTCAATATTGACGTAGGGATTAAACGTTTTATATGGTACGATCTATGTGATATTCAGCATGTGAAGTTTAGTCGTGAAATGACAAGTTAAGTCCTGAAACCATTTGGTTTACAGTTTGCTTAACATTCATTGCAACTATAATGTTTCAGTCGTAAAAGCTGAAGTTTCTCAAGTTTCTTTTACCATTAAACTGTTTTAAATCCTCTAACTAGATCAATTAGATAAAAAAAACCCATAGGTGCTTAAATATTTTAAAACATGTATATATTAAGGTGTATTGTCCTAGTTATAAGTTGATGTGACACAAACTTTTGATGGAGAGGGGGAAGTATATTCTTCATCCAGTGTAGCAGAAGTATGAAAGCAAAAGCGAGAGTATATAAACAAAAAATACGAAGTAATTTAAAAAATAAATAAAGATATTTATGATCAAGATTGAGCACTATGAAAGTTCACATGTATAGTCAACATATAGCAAGAAATATTAAGTCTGTTTTTGTTTGTTTGTGATGTCACTTTAATCGTTTTGAACATGCCAGAAGAAAACTGAAAAATAAACAAAAGAAAATGGTCAAGTCAGTTCTCCAAGAGAAAAAAGAGCGAAAACCAGTTGCTACGAATCGTTCACCTCCAACGAAACATGAAACACCAAGTACGAATCCAATGCATTTTAGAAATCGGATGAAATCGTGAAAACAGCGAAGTATTCATAACGGAAGGAAGCAGAGACAACGTAATTACTCTATGGGAACCGATGACACCTTGTCGTCTATTAAATAAGAATGACCAAAATCGCCAAGCGATGACATGCTGCATTTACAAATAATAGAAAAGGTCATGTTACGGCCCTGCCTATTGCATAGTTGGGTTAACGTTGTTTTTACAATTTCTAGAATTATACTGTAATACGTTATAATTAAAATGAATCATCAATGCTTTTTTTAAAGATTACCTATCTATTTAAAAATCTGAATATTGTAAATAGGCAAAAACATCGCCAGAACCTTTTTTCTGAGCTTTGATGAATCGGGTCGTAAACCAAACTATAAACACAGCTTAGCCTAGGAAGTTGGGGGAATGTTATTAAATACCAATTAAATGTGTCTAAAGTTTTGTAATAGCGGTAAAAGAAATACACTTGCTGTTTCTTAAATCATTTTATACTATTTATTTATTCATAAAGGTTGTTTTTTTCCAAACATATAACAGAGTTTTTCTTAACAATAATAATGTTGGTTGCTCCCTTTTCGATTACATCACCCCATGGTACAACATTAAAACCTATCCCATACTGACGCCGCGCTTCCACGCGGCGTCAATAAATAGGAGTTAACTGGTCTTTCCCCACAGTTATTTCTCTTATGACTCAATCAAACCCTATGTTGTGGGTTCTCAAAATAATTGTCTCGCTGAGACGATTATTTTGAGTACCTACAACGTAGAGTTATCAAAAAAGGGGTTGCAGTATTTTAGAATACACACATTATCTAAAGAGATCTGGCTTCCCCGTATCGGTATCACAAAAGAGATTCAGAGAGATACTAACTGGGATATACTTCTAGTTCGTAGGTATCACAAAAGGGATAGAGAGAGATACTAGTTTGGCTTTACTTCTAGTTCGCAGGTATCACAAAAGGGTTTGAGAAAGATACTAGTTGGGCTATACTTCTAGTTCGTGGGTATCACAAAAGGGATTGAGAGAGATACTAGTTGGGCTATACTTCTAGTTCGTGGGTATCACAAAAGGGATTGAGAGAGATATTAGTTGGGTTATACTTCTAGTTCGTAGGTATCACATAAGGGATTGAGAGAGATATAAGTTGGGTTATACTTCTAGTTCGTGGGTATCACAAAAGGGATTGAGAGAGATATTAGTTGGGTTATATTTGTAGTTCGTGGGTATCACAAAAGGGATTGAGAGAGATACTAGTTGGGCTATACTTCTAGTTCGTGGGTATCACAAAAGGGGATTGAGAGAGATACTAGTTGGGCTTTACTTCTAGTTCGTGGGAATCACAAAAGGGATTGAGAGAGATACTAGTTGGGCTTTACTTCTAGTTCGTGGGTATCACACTGATATTCTTACTGGTACTGATAAGTATCAATCTATTTTAATCGCATTTTGAGGGCTTGGCTTTTAACGGTTGTAACTAAAATTTGTATTTTTTTACCAATGTTAATCGCCTCGCCATGAAGTCTTTGTAAGCATTTGTCTTTGTAAACAAAGGAAATGTAGGTGCCTTTGCTCGTTTTGAGCAATAGCGCCTAAATATGCATTGTTTACAAAGGGGTCAAAATTGCCCCTAAACCAGGGTTTTCAAAATAGGTTTTTAGTTACAACCGTTTCACCCCAAGCCCTCGACCTGGTATAGCCTGAAAAGGAAAATTCGGCTGAATCCACATAATCCTCACCATATTTGACACATCTGCAGAAGACGACTTTGAAAACATCTACATTCAATCATGGAGAGTCGCTGTTAATACATGGGTACATGTATACTTGTTGGTAAAGGCTGGACATGTTGTGGTAAAAGGGTAAATAGCTCATCTCGAGCAATTTCTCCCTTTACCACAATGTTTTTAAAAGTCGTCTGCAACGGAGGTGTCAGAAAACGTCTTTATGTGGGAAGGTACGTATTTACTGTACGTAGATACACTAAGATCCCCTCATCGTCTTTAACAGCTCGTTTGTAATGTCGGGTCAAAAGTACAATGTCAGGCGGGAGAACAGGGTTAACCCGTTCCCAACAAATCAGAAGCAGACGACTTTGAAAACATAGTGACAAAAACCTGAACAATCTCCATAAAAGATAGCTTATTTGTTAAATAAAGTTGAAAACATTGAGACTTAAGTTATGATGAGCAATTTCACCTTTTCAGAACTCGTCTGCTGCTATTACGTGAAAATGCCTCTGCGGGTGGAAAAAGGTTTTACCAAAAAACTAGCGTACTGAATGCTCTCTAGTCATGCGTTATTCTTGATCGCACGCATTGTTATGATAGGTATATTGCATTTTTCTGAGTCGTCTGATTTGAAATAAATAAAGAACAAAACAGAGGAAAAAGTGTTAATTGATCTGTCGCATATCGTAAATTGGTATTGTTATGAATATGCATTGTTATGAATATGCATTGTTATGAATACGCATTGTTATGAATATGCATTGTTATGAATACGCATTGTTATGAATATGCATTGTTATGAATATGCATTGTTATGAATATGGATTGTTATGAATATGGATTGTTATGAATATGCATTGTTATGAATACGCATTGTTATGAATACGCATTGTTATATGCATTGTTATGAATACGCATGGTTATGAATACGCATTATTATGAATACGCATTGTTTTGAATACGCATTGTTTTGCATTGTTATGCATTGTTGTGTATTCATCCCGAGACATTTCAGTTTACTTGTACAATAGTTACATCTTAGTAACAGGCAAAAATGTATCGACAAGAAAGAAATGGAAATCATAATTAATCAATGTACTTTGCAACAAAAACTTTAAACCCTTTCTCACATACAAATAATCTGTATCAGACGCGTTTGAAAAATTGAGGGAAAAATATGAAAACATGAATAAATAATTATCGCATAAAGTTTAAAACTTTGTGGCAAAAAGACGCAATGTTTTCTAAAGCCGTTTTCTGTAGAGGCTTAGGAAACTGTCTGTATGTGGGGAAAGGTTAATATTAGTTTCTATGTAGGTCCTTTTCAGGGATAGGGTTAAAGATATTAGGGATTCAATATAACGAAGGATCATTTTACGGCCTCCTTTCCTTCAACGTCCACATACAGACTTAGATGTCATAACTAACAAAACGGTATAAATGAAACCTTACGTGATTGCAGCGTGTACCAGTTAAACGAGCCGTCACACGAGAAAACCAGCATTATGGTATCTGCGTAATGTATCGACCCAGATCAGCTTGCGCAGTCCGCGCAGGCTAATCCGGGCCAACACATTCCGTCTCAAGGGATAGAGGAATAGAGTAATGATTCCTGAAACAGAAAATCCACAGGAGGCGAAAAATGTGTGTCAGGGTAAGCCTTCGCTGCACGCTAAGACTGATCCTTGTCGATGCTTTACGCAGAGACCACAATGGTGGTTTTCTCGCGGGACGGCTCATATATATACACATCTGCGTAATGTATCGACCAGATCAGCCTGCGCTGTCCGCGCAGACTGATCCGGCCGACACATTCCGTCTAAAGGGGGATAGATAGAGTAGCGATTCCTGAAACAGAAAATCCACAGGAGGCGAAAAGTGTGTGTCAGGGTAAGCCTTCGCGGCACACTAAGACTGATCCTTGTCGATGCTTTACGCAGAGACCACAAGGTTGGTTTTCTCGCGGGACGGCTCGAAATGTCTATAATGATGCGTATACAGAGCTCTAGATAAGGGGTGGAATCTGCGTAAATTATACGCGAATTTTCACGTTCTAAAATCCTTATCTGACATTCAAACCCTATCTTGTGGGTACCCAAAAGAGTCGTCTCAATGAGACGGTACTTTTGAGTACCCACAACATAGGGTTTGATTGAGAAAAAGAGCGATATCGTTGGGTAAAGACGAGTTACCTATACCTTTTCGAGTCCTCTGATTATAATATTATTATATTGATCTAAATAATTTACGGATGAACGTTTCCACGTACCACGACTTAAACGGGTTCAAAAGATAAAGACTATTTAGGATGGTTTTAACTTATACGTTGCATGATTCATTCATAGTTGTGTCCGTTTACCCATATAAGGTAGCGACACAAACTGGTTCAAATCATGTTATCGAGTATTAAGGACGGTTTAAAATTAACTATATCTCATATAGGTCAAACGATACCAATTAAACTCCTCCTTTGTTTCCACGTGAATAAACAACGTTCAGCCCTCAGTTGTCACACTTTTTTCATTCTGTTTACATCCTACTTAATGTATAGAATTTTTGAAAACATAGTGACAAAAGAAGAAATTGCACAAAACGTGCAATTTCTCCTTTTGCCACAATGTTTTCCAAAGAGGAAGAGAAGAAAAAGATTGTATTATCCTCGTAACAGGTCTAGTGGGGTCGAGGCCATCCCACACTAAACCGTACAAATCATAATAATCATTTTACAACAAGCCATTATGGCTTATGAGCAAAACAAGAATATAAACATACAAACAATTATCAAATCTTCAAAATATTCAATGGCGGAAATCAGTGTGACTAAATAATTCTTAGATATATTATTGTCAAAAATATAATCCCACTAAAAATCACCTTCCACTTACGACAGGAGAGCGAATATACATAAATTTAACATTTAAATAATTATACTTTTGTTTTTTTTACAAAATATGGATGATTTACCTGTATAAAATAAAACAGCAATGAACGTTAATTTATTTACTGTTTTTTTAAGAATTATGCTTTTTCTTAAAAGCTTTAAATATAAACATTGCTAAGTTTTGTTCTTCCTCCTTTACACAGTAATCTTATTAGTATGCTAAGCGAATGCACTCAATATGACAAATGTACGAAAAGATATGTTACATGTGTGTGTGTGTGTATGTAAGTGTTTTTATGTGTATGTGTGTGTGTGGGTGTGTTGGTGTGTGTGTGTGTGCAAGTGTATGTATGTGTATGTGGGCATGTATGTTTATATATGTATATGTTTACATATGTGTATATATGTGTACATATATGTGTACACATTTGTATGAGTGTATAGTTATATATGTGTATGTGAGTAAGTAAATGGAAGATATTACCTTTCATTCTAACTGACCTGGATTTAATTTGTTGTGTTTGTATTTGAAAGCTGAGTTACGAACCATGTGCAGTGATGTGGGATTACATACTACGGAGTGATTCAGGCTAATAGAAATGATAAGAAATGTTTTCCAATATGTTAACTTATATTAGCCTACAAGGGAAATCACTTGTTTTATATCTTGGACTCAATTACCCCCCGTTTAAATCCAATATTATCATATTCTGTTTAGTTCCTAGGTAGTCAAAATTCCCTAGGTGTAAAATACAAGGGATTCTATTTCCTCAACATGACGGTAATCATTTGACCGTGTAGACTAATTGTAAAGGGGATTTTATTTTCACAACATGACGGTAATCATTTGACATTGTAGACTAATTGTAAAGGGGATTTTATTTTCACAACAATACGGTAATCATTTGACCGTGTAGACTAATTGTAAAGGGGATTTTATTTTCACAACATGACGGTAATCATTTGACATTTTAGACTAATTGTAAAGGGGATTTTATTTTCACAACATGACGGTAATCATTTGACATTTTAGACTAATTGTAAAGGGGATTTTATTTTCACAACATGACGGTAATCATTTGACATTTTAGACTAATTGTAAAAGGGAATCTATTTCCAAAACATGATGGTAATCATTTGACCTTGTAGACTAATTGTAAAGGGGATTTTATTTTCACAACATGACGGTAATCATTTGACATTGTAGACTAATTGTAAAGGGGATTTTATTTTCACAACAATACGGTAATCATTTGACCGTGTAGACTAATTGTAAAGGGGATTTTATTTTCACAACATGACGGTAATCATTTGACATTTTAGACTAATTGTAAAAGGGAATCTATTTCCAAAACATGATGGTAATCATTTGACCTTGTAGACTAATTGTAAAAGGGATTTTATTTCCAAAACAATACGGTAATCATTTGACATTGTAGACTAATTGTAAAAGGGATTCTATTTCAAAAACATGACGGTAATAATTTGACCTTGTAGACACTGAGCTTATTTCTACACACTATCAGTTCTACTAAATGGACGATTCATTCAAGTACTAATACAATAGTATAAAGTCGCTATTTTTTCTTAGTTCTAGCCTTATGTATTACATAAAATCGAGTTAGTTGTACGTACTGCCAATTTAAATCACAAAATCATACGACTGTCCATTACATATACAATACTTATGATTGCCGTAACCAATATACTTAAGACTTAAGACTTGTGAAACTTGATCAATCCTTTCCCGAAATGTGGGGTGACGTACGGGTATAGGATTAGTTTTGTGTTATAAGGGTTCTCACCGTTTTCAACATTATTTCAGTTATATCACTGCGACAGTTCACTTATTCGTGATCCCTGGGTTAGAAAACCAGTACTGGCTAGGATAAAGTCAAGGACATAGAACTCTATATATTTCATTTTGTTGTTGTATGGTGCATTTCACATTAATTTACATAAGCGTGAAAGTACGTATATAGAAAGTACTCCCCATTTCGCTCCAGTACTTGAGTAAGTAGGAGTTTGTGCAGTTTAAGAAGCGAAGTGAGTTCTACTTTGTACTTGAAAATTGGTACTTGAGTAAATACAAGTACAAGTACAAACAGCACATACCTGGTACGTGAGGTAACTCTATATCTTTCATTTCAGGCTCAAGGGCACGCACCTTACAAGACAATGTCTGAGACAACATCTCGCGCTTTGACATCGTTTACAAAGGAAGAAGTCAACAGCGTAAGTAAAGTATGGCCGAACCGGTATATTATCATTTGACTTTTCCAACATTTAATGTATTATCAAAAAAAAAATAGTTTCAATATTTTCTAATGTTGTCTTTTTCAGATTCCGTAGAAAACCAGGTTTACTCGGTTATAATACACGTAATCCCTTATCCAAACAAAACTAGTCTACAGTAGACGATTTTCAAAACCTCTAGGCAAAAATATGGATACTCTCTATAAATGAAGATTCGATTATTGAAAAGAGTTTATAGCAGTTTGTCATACGGTCAAAGGGAAGTAAATCGGATCAGCTTGCCGGGCAGACAATTTTGTCCAGGGATTTCAGATGAATATGTAAGACTGAAATTGTCACCCATTGGACAATAATGATTTTGGTGAGAGTTGAATTCTTTTTTTGAAAACTATATTATCCTGTGAGTGATTTGTAACCAAACCCTGGTTTGCTTTTGAATGTATTGACACCTTCAGAGTTAGAACATCCTGTATTTTTTGAAATTTATAGTGAAATTCAGTGCGGGAAAAGGGTGACCTAACGTTTGACGTCATAGCTAAAAAATGGTAGCCATGGGTGTCTGGTGCTGTAATGGTAGATATAAGAATGGACTTTGATTTAATACAGGTTTGTGGCTTCATTGAGATGTTGGGAAAGAACCATAACCCATAATGCTACAATGGTCGCCTATGTAAAATGAATTGCTTCCCTTTGACCTAAACAGGCCTTCATTTTTAGTAGGTTTTCATCCTTTTTGCTCATTTTAGTCCGTTGTACTCGTAATAAACCGACTAAATTTTCAGTGAATGCTCATCAACCACTCAACGTTCAAAGTTAAACGTTCGATTGAAAAACTCTCTAGGACTTCAGAGGTAAAGCCTGGATGCCTGGAGTGGTTTGGATGCACTGATAAGGAAGGCTATCCTGTCAAAAGGGTGACTTGGCCAAGTGGTAAATGTACACAGAGCCGGATTCAGCGGCTGGTGATGATGCTCAGCACTGGAACTGAACTGGCAGAGGTCGACAGGCATGGAAATCCCATGGATGTCAGCCACCTTTGCCACAATAAGCTATGTATTAGGGAAAAGCATCTTACCATTGAGCCGCATCATGTCAACACGGGTAGACGCCAGTGTGTAGCCAGAGGGTCCTGCCTTGGGCACGAGCCTGCCTGTATCTTTATCTTTGGCTGTAGGTGAATTATTTGTCGTTGTTAATCTTCTTCTCAGTTTCATTGGTGTTCGCGTATATGCTTCATGGTCTGTATTGTCACCGCTTTGTCGGGAGTGTGGCACATGTTGCTTTTTTGACCGAGTTTTCCTTAGACTCCTTGCCAATTGATTTTTGACGTAATTGTTCTGCTCCCGATGCTTTTCGTACAAATTGAACAAACGCTGTCGTCGTAGCCTGCGCTTCATTTTGAATGCCATTGACTTTTCTCTCTTTTTTTTCATTTCAGAGTCACTTTGAAAAGAGACTAACTGAGTGTCAGCATTACTTCCTGGTGGAATGGGACAGCCAGCAGCAGAACACAGTTTGCGCAATGAATTTCCGGGGCCATTATTAACGGAGTGTAAAGCGCTGTGTGCACGTGACTCGAAATTCCTTGAAAAACTCTTGTCTTTAGGTAAAGAACGTTTTATAGCTCTATTTGTCCCCTCAACTTTTTGTGAGTTAGTAATAAGTCTGGTTAGATTTACTATGTTATCTGCAAGGCGATATTCTATAACTTCCATTAACACTTTCTCACTCTCCTTTATTCGTACATTTATTTGGAATGAGGTTGAGAGGAAAATACTGTTTGAAAGCCAGTTGTCGTTCTTTCTTCCTTTGCACACAGCAGAATTGATCTTGCACAAACTGTGATTCCCCGCGTAGCATTGCTCGATAGTAGACATTATGTCCTGTGTCGCTTCCAGGATCTTTGGTTGCACATGACGACGTTTTTTGATTATGCTTTGGAGCTCAGCATGACATCTCTGGCTCATGTCTAAGGCAAACCTGTTTTAGAGGTATTGGCGGTAAGCTTTGGTTTTTCCCGGCATGATTGCTGTAACCCTTGATGACCCTTTTATAAATTTGCTATGGTTTGCACTGAGATGGCGTGTGTCTAGTTGATGAATTGGAGCGGTCTTGGTTACTCCAGACAGGTAAAGTTGGTTTGCCGCTTCAAAAGATTTGCCATCGCCATCTGTGGTGACATATTTTACCTCCATTCCTTCATCTTTGAGCTTGCGTAAACACTTTTCTGCCCATCTTTGCTCATCCCCAATGTTTGTTTCCATGCTGGCAGTGGCAGAGCAGTTACCTGCCTTTATATCACACATATCGTCCTGTGTGTGAAATCCGTGCTTCGAGCACACCTTGTTAACCGTCTCCACTGCTATTATTTGCTTACGTGGGGTAATATTTTCAGCCACAGTCACAGTGCACTGTGTTGCCGGCTGAAATGGGGTTTTTCCCACACCCGAGTATAGGTTGTTATTGTAAACTCCGTCTATCTGCACAGGAATTTCATTTTCTGGTCGTCCTTGCCAGCGGTTGAATTTTTTCAATTGTTGCAGACGCATGGACATGTCGGCCTTATTTTCCGAAACAATAACATCACCTGCCACCTTGCAACTATTTGCGTGAAGGCCCCCCAATATTACCACCAGCCAAAAGGTGAACTAAACTTGAGCCCCCAATTGGGGTTTGGGTCAGTGCTATATTCAAGCCCAGGTTTGCCGTGGCCATCTTTCGACCTCTTCTCTTTGTTGCTGAAGACACCTCGGTGTAAAGCTTGCACATTTGGGATGTGTACGTGCATGTGCCACAGGTCATCCTCTCCCGCCAAACCAGACCTCTTCTCTCTTCCTTTGTATTGTCGAATTGAAGACTACCTCGACAGTTGGGAAAGCTGCTTCTATGCTCCAAATAGACTGTGTTGAACATTTCCAACAGTTTTGCCACATGCAAAACTTTGTAGCAGTCATGCTGCAGGCTGAAATTAGGTATAAACAACTTTTTAAATCCAATATTTGGACCGGCTCTCCCACAAAAACACCTCTGCAGCAGGAAATTGTGGGAAAAGGAGGAATTGCTCATACTCTGCAATGTTTTGTCTTTCTAAAAGTTAAACTGTCACATGCATGCAATGCAGTTTGCTGTATTTTCTGTAGGTTTTTGTTTACTTTGATAGTGAATGATTGTTAAATAAGTTAAACAAAAACAACTACCCCCCAAAAGAAACTCTTGAAGAGAAAATATAAGCTATGTTTGCATAAGTATGCAAGAGTTTTCTCCCTTTGACGTACTATTGGGGAATGAATGCATTTCAGTTTCCTTCATATTGACAAAACACAAATTAATAACATATTTGTCCATTTTATATAGTTAAATGTCCCTACTATATATGTGTAAGGTGCTTTAGAATGTATTCTCACGTTGACGTGCATGTGTTTTGGCTGCCTGTACTCTTGTATTGGGGCTGTTTTCGTCTAGGACGCAGAATCATGAAATCTGAAGTTGATGCTGACGCCATGGCGTTATGAATGACTGGGTCTACATCAAGTAATTCTGCTTCTTCAACAGTTGGTCTAACATATTCACTGTGTCTGTTCACTTTCAGGTAACTCTGACCTCCTGGTTCACTCTTACATCCGCGTTTGAACATTGTTTTTCTCTTTTTCCTGTCCCCTTTCATAATTAAAATCCTCAAAATGCAAAGCTTATATAAATAAAAATGTATATGTATGTTGCTTAAATGCTTGCACACAATGGAATGAGTCATGTCTGTGACAGAAAACAGCCTTGCCATGATGGTCAGTTGGTGTTTCTTATCTTGATACATGAATTTCTACTGAGAGCCCTGGACTTTCTTTCCTGTAAAGTATAAGAGATGGGGGTGTGGGAGAAGGTATATCTTTTGGGATCAGTTCATTGAAATAGTGTTGCTAACATTTGGAATAGAATTGTCCCATAATGGCCTGTTTAAAGGGCCTTATTGAAGAAAAAACCTTATTTTTTACCCACTAAATTTGATTTGTAATTACATTATTCGTCATTTGACATGTTAAATATACTCTAACAGACTGAAAATTATGAAAAAAACCAGTAAAGTTTGGTACTATAAGCTACTTTTTAAGGATTAAGCGTTTTCATTTTTTCTCAAGGGAGACAATGCTATAACAAGTATATAGCATAATTCTATATTGATAGGGTTAAGGTAAACGGCTACTTTTCTATAACCGTTTGACCAAAGTGACTGAAACTTTGTATGTAAGTCTGCTATAGGCTACCATATACTAAAACGTAAAAAATATGCCGTTTAGCGTAAACCAGAATTCCCGTTAGGTCAAAGGGAAGTAAATCGAATCAGCTTGCCGGGCAGACAATTTTGTCCAGGGGATTTCAGATGAATATGTAAGACTGAAATTGTCACCCATTGGACAATAATGATTTTGGTGAGAGTTGAATTCTTTTTTTGAAAACTATATTATCCTGTGAGTGATTTGTAACCAAACCCTGGTTTGCTTTTGACTGTATTGACACCTTCAGGGTGATTTTTAGAACATCCTGTATTTTCTGAAATTTATAGTGAAATTCAGTGCGGGATAAGGGTGACCTAACGTTTGACGTCATAGCTAAAAGAAATGGTAGCATGAGCCATGGGTTTCTGGTGCTGTAATGGTAGATATAAGAATGGACTTTGATTTAATACAGGTTTGTGGCTTCATTGAGATGTTGGGAAAGAACCATAACCCATAATGCTACAATGGTCGCCTATGTAAAATGAATTGCTTCCCTTTGACCTAAACAGGCCTTCATTTTTAGTAGGTTTTCATCCTTTTTGCTCATTTTAGTCCGTTGTACTCGTAATAAACAGACGAAATTTTCAGTGAATGCTCATCAACCACTGCCCTCATGAATTATTTCACCAAATTTGTAATTAAAGTTCAAAGTTTGATTGAAAAACTCTCTAGGACTTCAGAGGTAAAGCCTGAATGCCTGGAGTGGTTTGGATGCACTGATAGGGAAGGCTATCCTGTCAAATGGGTGACTTGGCCAAGTGGTAAATGTACACAGAGCCGGGTTCAGCGGCTGGTG
Organism: Serripes groenlandicus; assembly: GCA_031761405.1. Taxonomy (NCBI): domain Eukaryota; kingdom Metazoa; phylum Mollusca; class Bivalvia; order Cardiida; family Cardiidae; genus Serripes; species Serripes groenlandicus. Next base: position 40,181,455 of record JASEVX010000002.1, read on the forward strand.
ATGATGCTCAGCACTGGAACTGAACTGGCAGAGGTCGACAGGCATGGAAATCCCATGGATGTCAGCCACCTTTGCCACAATAAGCTATGTATTAGGGAAAAGCATCTTACCATTGAGCCGCATCATGTCAACACGGGTAGACGCCAGTGTGTGGCCAGAGGGTCCTGCCTTGGGCACGAGCCTGCCTGTATCTTTATCTTTGGCTGTAGGTGAATTATTTGTCGTTGTTAATCTTCTTCTCAGTTTCATTGGTGTTCGCGTATATGCTTCATGGTCTGTATTGTCACCGCTTTGTCGGGAGTGTGGCACATGTTGGTTTTTTGACCGAGTTTTCCTTAGACTCCTTGTCAATTGATTTTTGACGTAATTGTTCTGCTCCCGATGCTTTTCGTACAAATTGAACAAACGCTGTCGTCGTAGCCTGCGCTTCATTTTGAATGCCATTGACTTTTCCCTCTTTTTTTTCATTTCAGAGTCACTTTGAAAAGAGACTAACTGAGTGTCAGCATACTTCCTGGTGGAATGGGACAGCCAGCAGCAGAACACAGTTTGCGCAATGAATTTCCGGGGCCATTATTCACGGAGTGTAAAGCGCTGTGTGCACGTGACTCGAAATTCCTTGAAAAACTCTTGTCTTTAGGTAAAGAACGTTTTATAGCTCTATTTGTCCCCTCAACTTTCTGTGAGTTAGTATTAAGTCTGGTTAGATTTACTATGTTATCTGCAAGGCGATATTCTATAACTTCCATTAACACTTTCTCACTCTCCTTTAATCGTACATTTATTTGGAATGAAGTTGAGAGGAAAATACTGTTTGAAAGCCAGTTGTCGTTCTTTCTTCCTTTGCACACAGCAGAATTGATCTTGCACAAACTGTGATTCCCCGTGTAGCATTGCTTGATAGTAGACATTATGTCCCGTGTCGCTTCCAGGATCTTTGGTTGCACATGACGACTTTTCTTGATTATGCTTTGGAGCTCAGCATGACATCTCTGACTCATGTCTAAGGCAAACCTGTTTTGGAGGTATTGGCGGTAAGCTTTGGTTTTTCCCGGCATGATTGCTGTAACCCTTGATGACCCTTTTATAAATAATCTATGGTTTGCACTGAGATGGCGTGTGTCTAGTTGATGAATTGGAGCGGTCTTGGTTACTCCAGACAGGTAAAGTTGGTTTGCCGCTTCAAAAGATTTGCCATCGCCATCTGTGGTGACATATTTCACCTCCATTCCTTCTTCTTTGAGCTTGCGGAAACACTTTTCTGCCCATCTTTGCTCATCCCCAATGTTTGTCTCCATGCTGGCAGTGACAGAGCAGTTACCTGCATTTATATCACACATATCGTCCTGTGTGTGAAATCCGTGCTTCGAGCACACATTGTTAACCGTCTCCACTGCTATTGTCTGCTTACGTGGGGTAATATTTTCAGCCACAGTCACAGTGCACTGTGTTGCCGGCTGAAATGGGGTTTTTCCCACACCCGAGTATAGGTTGTTATTGTAAACTCCGTCTATCTGCACAGGAATTTCATTTTCTGGTCGTCCTTGCCAGCGGTTGAATTTTTTCAATTGTTGCAGACGCATGGACATGTCGGCCTTATTTTCCGAAACAATAACATCACCTGCCACCTTGCAACTATTTGCAAGGCCCCGGCGTGAAGGCCCCCCAATATTACCACCAGCCAAAAGGTGAACTAAACTTGAGCCCCCAATTGGGGTTTGGGTCAGTGCTATATTCAAGCCCAGGTTTGCCGTGGCCATCTTTCGACCTCTTCTCTTTGTTGCTGAAGACACCTCGGTGTAAAGCTTGAACATTTGGGATGTGTACGTGCATGTGCCACAGGTCATCCTCTCCCGCCAAACCAGACCTCTTCTCTCTGCCTTTGTATTGTCGAATTGAAGACTACCTCGACAGTTGGGAAAGCTGCTTCTATGCTCCAAATAGACTGTGTTGAACATTTCCAACAGTTTTGCCACATGCAAAACTTTGTAGCAGTCATGCTGCAGGCTGAAATTAGGTATAAACAACTTTTTAAATCCAATATTTGGACCGGCTCTCCCACAAAAACACCTCTGCAGCAGGAAATTGTGGGAAAAGGAGGAATTGCTCATACTCTGCAATGTTTTGTCTTTCTAAAAGTTAAACTGTCACATGCATGCAATGCAGTTTGCTGTATTTTCTGTAGGTTTTTGTTTACTTTGATAGTGAATGATTGTTAAATAAGTTAAACAAAAACAACTACCCCCCAAAAGAAACTCTTGAAGAGAAAATATAAGCTATGTTTGCATAAGTATGCAAGAGTTTTCTCCCTTTGACGTACTATTGGGGAATGAATGCATTTCAGTTTCCTTCATATTGACAAAACACAAATTAATAACATATTTGTCCATTTTATATAGTTAAATGTCCCTACTATATATGTGTAAGGTGCTTTAGAATGTATTCTCACCTTGACGTGCATGTGTTTTGGCTGCCTGTACTCTTGTATTGGGGCTGTTTTCGTCTAGGACGCAGAATCATGAAATCTGAAGTTGATGCTGACGCCATGGCGTTATGAATGACTGGGTCTACATCAAGTAATTCTGCTTCTTCAACAGTTGGTCTAACATATTCACTGTGTCTGTTCACTTTCAGGTAACTTTGACCTCCTGGTTCACTCTTACATCCGCGTTTGAACATTGTTTTTCTCTTTTTCCTGTCCCCTTTCATAATTAAAATCCTCAAAATGCAAAGCTTATATAAATAAAAATGTATATGTATGTTGCTTAAATGCTTGCACACAATGGAATGAGTCATGTCTGTGACAGAAAACAGCCTTGCCATGATGGTCAGTTGGTGTTTCTTATCTTGATACATAAATCTTTGGATCCTTCATGAATTTCTACTGAGAGCCCTGGACTTTCTTTCCTGTAAAGTATAAGAGATGAGGGTGTGGGAGAAGGTATATCTTTTGGGATCAGTTCATTGAAATAGTGTTGCTAACATTTGGAATAGAATTGTCCCATAATGGCCTGTTTAAAGGGCCTTATTGAACAAAAACCCTTATTTTTTACCCAAAAAAGGGTTATGTAATTAAAATTTAATTAAAATCACTAAATTTGATTTGTAATTACATTATTCGTCATTTGACATGTTAAATATACTCTAACAGACTGAAAACTATGAAAAACCCCAGAAAAGTTTGGTACTATAAGCTTCTTTTTAAGGATTAAACGTTTTCATTTTTTCTCAAGGGAGACAATGCTATAACAAGTATATAGCATAGTTCTATATTGATAGGGTTAAGGGAAAAGGCTACTTTTCTATAACCGTTTGACCAAAGTGACTGAAACTTTGTATGTAAGTCCGCTATAGGCTACCATATACTAAAACGTAAAAAAATTGCCGTTTAGCGTAAACCAGAATTCCCTTTATGTCAAAGGGAAGTAAATCGGATCAGCTTGCCGGGCAGACAATTTTGTCCAGGGGATTTCAGATGATTATGTAAGACTGAAATTGTCACCCATTGGACAATAATGATTTTGGTGAGAGCTGAATTCTTTTTTTGAAAACTATATTATCCTGTGAGTGATTTGTAACCAAACCCTGGTTTGCTTTTGACTGTATTGACACCTTCAGAGTGATTTTTAGAACATCCCATATTTTCTGAAATTTATATTGAAATTCAGTGCGGGCTAAGGGTGACCTAACGTTTGACGCCATAGCTAAAAAGATGGTAGCATGAGCCATGGGTTTCTGGTGCTGTAATGGTAGATATAAGAATGGACTTTGATTTAATACAGGTTTGTGGCTTCATTGAGATGTTGGGAAAGAACCATAACCCATAATGCTACAATGGTCGCCTATGTAAAATGAATTGCTTCCCTTTGACCATACTGGTTTCACAAATCGTCTGCTACAACAGCTTCAAGATACGTTAGCATGTTGGAAAGTGTTAACCCATTCCCACATGCAGACGCTGTCTGATGTCTCTGCAGCAGAGTACTTGATGAGCAATTTCTCAATTTGCCTTAATGTTTTCAACTCTATTCAATGATTAAACTATAATTTTCCATAAATTCAACAAGATGTTTTCGAAGTAAGTCGTCTGTTGCAGAATTGTTCTATGAGAAAAAAGGTTAAACGAAACGGCGGTATAGTGTTTACGAAAGCGACCTTTAGATCCAAAGTCGGGTCAAATAATAATTTTATAAAAATGTTGATATTCATGAAATATTGTTGACATCGGCACCAAACACAATATAAACAAAGGATGTTACAGACAAAACTGTTGTTAACTCTTTTCCTCATACAATCGCTTTCTGCAGCAGACGTGCATTATAAGTTAATATTTTACTACGTAGTTCTATTCTTGATGTAAACAAAATTCGCTTAATCTTAATTCGTAACGTTAAAAAGTGTCTGAGCTCTGTTCTGAAATTTTCTAAGTAGAATATAAAAAAAGTTATCCAATGAATTCAAGATGGTTCGGGTATGGAAATGATGACGATCTTTAAAAACATCCAAAACTAATGGCGAGAAGGTATTTATTTTCCATAATATTATTTATTTTCAATTCAATTGGCTATATTCCAATATGATACATTTTTTACTTTTCACATGTAACACAGACGACTTATCTTGACAGGTAGCCAATTAAGAACCGCTTTCTCGTAAAAGAAGCAAATAAATGGAATGCATATCATTGTAGGCAATTGTCAAGACAAGCCATGACCAACCACTGGAAGGAAAAGTTATTCTGTTGACTGAAGATCGATATAAAGAAGCCTTGGAATTCGTTCGAGAATACTTCTTTAAAGATGAACCGATGGGCAAGGCTCTCGGATTGCAGTGTTCACAAGAAATAGCGGACATATGGTTTCTACCGGCCTTTAAATTAAATCTCAGCCTCGTGTTGGTGAATCCTGCGGACAATAAAATCATGGCTATACGAACGACAACGGTCTCAAAGCGAGGCGCCAACCTCGATTTGGATTCTATCAAGGATCTCTACCTAAGAGAAACATTTCGGATAGTGAGTACTTCAAACGATGGCGCAAACTTTCACGATCGCTACAATGTGAAAGTAGAAGAGTCTTCGAATTATTCTAAGCGCGTGTTTGAGAATCTTGGTTTTGAGACGCTCTATGAGTTTGCTTACGATAATTATGTTGGGAAGTTTGTGAAGGCGGGGCAATATGCATTGTGTAATACTGGCGAGCATAAGTCCATGAAAACGTATGGCTATAAAGTATGCTAATCATTCCCATAACAAAAATCGACTTTTGTTGAATCTGAAAGATATTTGTTTGAAAATCTTGTAATAAAATGAGATTTTTTTTTATAAAAAATCATTTCTACTTCTTAACAATGCTAAATATCTTAATAAGAAACCTCACTTCAAAATGTTTAGTTATACCACTTGTCAAAATATGAATAAAACACTTCAGGTGTTATATAAAAATATTCTTTATCAAAGATCTTAAAGTACTTAATGTAAAATTTCGATTATTCAAGAAAGAAAGAGAAAATGAGTATATGACACGTAAGACGAGATCAGGACAGTTAATCACTCTGTTTTAATGACTGTTTACGCTATTTCAATATTATTTCAGTTATATCACGGAAACAGTTTACTTATGTATGATCCCTGGATAAACAAATCAGTACGGGGCTAGTAAATGTGCTTTGCCAAAGGGCACTCCACAATGACTGGGGATCGAATCCGGCACGCCTGGTTCCAAATCTCCTGATTAAAACATCATCCTACATGTACAAGGGAAGTCATTATTTTGTATCTTGAATAAGATGCAAGACTCAATTACCCCCCGTTTAAATCCAATATTATCATATTCTGTTTGATCTAAGACGAGTAGTCCATATATGTAATCTTTAAAGTCCGAGTCACATCTGATCTTCGATCTTTTGAGTCGGTTACTTGTCTCATAGCCTTGCAGTTGTTCCAACTTGATGATCTTCTAGTCACTTTCTACGTCTAGGTGACTCAATCAACATTGTGATTCTCGAAAGACTACTGCATAGATGCCGTGCGTCAATCAATGCCATAATGTATAAACAGTTATTTCAATTTCATCACGATGTTTCTTCCTGGTAAATTATATATACGAGTACTACCGGTAACAGTACCGGTGTAACATTTATATTTAAACTTAGTATGTCTCACACAACTTATTAGAATATTATTGGCCACGACCAGCCCGAGCATTCGTTCATTATAATGTTGGTCTACAGTCATCCCAAGGAATGTCTTCTAGATATAACTAACTGTACAATAAATAGTATGAAAGAAGGATAAGGAAAGTAGCTGCAATCTTTGTTTAATATAGACCGGTATCAGTCCCTAGAGTTAAAACATATATCAACAAAAAGACCCATTGGTTCTTTAACGAGCTCAGTGTAAAGCACCGATACACGAGGGGCACTTTTCATGGAAAGGACCAGTATTTAACCTAAAGTTGAGTGGGAGACAATTAAAATAAGTCATTATAGTTAAATTTTAACCGTATCATCCAAGAGCAAGCTGATACCTTACCAATATTTGTGTGTATTAACAAACGACTGAAATATTTACATGGCAGTGATAGTTATAGATAAAGCAAATAGTGTGCCTATGAGACAGGCTCCGATATGAACCACCTTGTACATATAATCTATATGCGTAGAATAGAGAGTGAAAGCGAATGTGTATTATTATGCATACACCAGCGGTTTAAACACACTTAACACAGACATAGTTCATAACACGTGCGGAATTCATGTTCGGTAAGACTCTAAAATCAGTTTCAGATAATGTTTTAATTTGAACAAACGACTGTAATATTGCTACCGTTTGAATTATTACACAATGTCTGATATCATGGAAGTGATATTTAAAGAGATAGCAAATAGTGTGACTAGCAGACAGGTATGGACGCCTCAATTGTCTTTTAATGACGATTATTATGTTATTGTGTGCAACCGCTTTATTATGATGTGTACAGTTTTTATTATGTTGTGGATTTCCTTTATTATGGCGTGTAATACGAAAATGCATATGGCGTGTAATACGAAAATGCATATGGCGTGTAATACGAAAATGCACATAACACAATACGTATTGTACATAGCACCATTCAACGACCACACAACATAAACATGAGTGCACATAGCATATTAAAGCAGCTATATAAAATAACCCAAAACGCACATAACAAAATAAATAAAGCGCATACCGTAACAAAGTATTACATGTAATACTAAATAAAGAACACAACATAATAACACATATACACAACATAATAACAAATATACACAACATAATAATACTAAAGATAAATGGACAAGAGATTATGATAAATTTAAATTAGTACCAAAAACAATCAACTATTTGTATTGAACACACGCCCTTTTATGATAATGTTTTATCAAATAATGCTGACACACAGAAAATCTGTTTTTCGTTTGTATCGGTAATTCATGATTGTGGATAAGGGTTTACCACATAAAACAAATCTGCAGTAGACGACTTCGAAATTATCAAGTACAAAACATAGAAAATCTCTATAAATGATAGTAAGTTAATTGAAAAGAGTTGAAATTATTGTGGCAAATTGAGCAATTGAAAAGCTGTCGGATTACAAACGAACAAACTCGAGTTGACGAAACTGAAGTGAACTCGTGTCGTGATTAGCATTCAAAAAATCAAGGAAACGTATTTCAATGTACACGTAATACGAAAGACTGACAAGAGCTGCAGCGACTTTTGAAAACATTGTGACAAAAGGAGAAATTGATCACGAGAAATGTATCCTTTTGCTACCATGTTTTCTACTTTATGTCCATAAATTATACCTTCATTTAACAAGATGTTCCAATTTTTACTTAATGTGCTACATATCTGTTGTACGTGGGAAAGGCTTAACATAGGAACTAGTTTCAATTTTTTTTGAAAAACGTTAAACCAGTGCATGAAAATTTACTTGAATTTATTTCTCAAACTGTAAATTTACCAGTTGATATCAGAGTAGAAATGCTGTCTACATTTACAGTGATAAGTTAAATACAGTTCAGTTATTCCGATTACACGTTGTTTGTAAGAACCAGAAGATTTCATTTCGTTTTCTGGATGACATCGCATCCGTGATAAAACATGTTGTCGGCTAGGCAAAATACACCGATATCGTGTTTACCGCGATATTCATGTGTGAAACTGCAACAGCGAAAAAGAACGAAATCGATCTTGAAACAGATATTTCTCTGGTTTAAATCTTTTTATGTCTGCATTTTGCGATGACAATTGTACTCAAACTTAACTTTGAATCAAGTATGTACTGAACATGAAAGTCAGATTATTAAAAGCAGGGACACTATATAGTGTCCTTGTTAAAAGCAAAGCAAATGAAAAATGTATGGGAAAAAAAAAAAAAAAAAAAAAAAAAAAAAAAAAAAAAAAAAAAAAAAATGAAAATCTATAAATAGACTATAGATGAATGGTACTGTCTTTTATTTTAGCTCCTAACTTGATTCGGGAACCAGAGTCGCTGCGCGGCCGCTTACGACATTTACAAACTAGACTAAATTGAGATCGGTTTAAAACGCGTTGGTGAATACGGGTTAAATCTATAACGTGGACTAAATATTAAGATTTAGATTTAGTCAAAAATCTAAATTGAAAGGTTTAGTGAATACGGGACGTGGCTTCTTCGTCTAATTACTGCGTAATATATCATAGGATGTAAGGAACCAGACTACATTTACAAATTCATATACTTGCCGTTGTCTTTTGTTTTTAATTTGTAAAACTCACACATGTATATAGAGTGTAAAAGGGATGTTTTAAAAGTCATTACCTTAAATTAATGTACTTAGTAAGGACAAAGAAAAATCAAGATATGTTGTCACGCTGGCAGGTCTAAATATTCTCCTTGACCGAAATTTCTAAGCATCCCTACAGGAAGCCGCCTCCTAGCGGGTTCCAATAACTAATAAATAACAAATATACACAACATAATAACAAATGTACACAACATAATAACAAATAAATAACAAATATACACAACATAATAACAAATATACACAACATAATAATAGATATACACAACATAATAACAAATGTATCCAACATAATAAAGGGTGCTCACAATAGAATGATAATCGACATACAATAACAGTTAATGTTCAATAGACCGGCTCTGGGGTGAACCACCTTGTCCATATACTATATGCGTATAATAGAGTGTGTGTATACATGATGTGTATAATGCTAACACAAGCGGTTTTAACCCTGAAGTAGTTCATTACTTCAAAGGTGGAACAGGTGTGGAATTCACGTTCGGTAAGACTCTAAAATTATTTGCATAAAATGTTTTAACAGGTCTTATTCGAAAGACATTGTAAATGTGGCTGGATGACTATTTGATCATATATACTATCGTAAATGTTGCTGGATGTCTATTTGATCATATATACTATCGTAAATGTGGCTGGATGACTATTTGATCATATATACTATTGTAAATGTGGCTGGATGACTATTTGATCATATATACGATCTTAAATGTGGCTAGATGACTTTTCGATTTAAACATACTACTTACTGTGCCAAAAAGCAATAACACGAGACTTTAAACTTTGTGTTATTTCACTTACGATGATAGATGTAGATTTGTAGAAGTGATTTAATAATGTATAGGCACGATTTGTTAAATAGATTTTAACCCTTTTCCTCATACGCCAATTCTGTAGCAGACTACTTTGAACATATTTTATCAAAAGGTAGAACATCTGTATAATTGAATTGATAACCTATGACAAAATGTGGAAAACATTGTGGCAAAAGGAGAAATTGCACGTTTTGTATGAGGGGAAAGGGTTAAGGGTTAATGGTTCGTGTGTGTTTATTATGATGCCAAGTGTAGGATAATATCGATGTCATACATGACTTGACCCATATTTTGAACCCTTTCCCTCCACACACAGACGCGTTCTGACTCCTCTGCAGCAGCCTATGTTTTTCAAAAGAATATTGCAACATGTGAAATGGCTCATATTGCCACAATGTTTTCATCTCTATTCAATACTTATACTTTCATTTTTAAAGATATATCATTGTCTTGCGTAGATGTTATATAAAGTCGTCTGCAGCAGAATTGTTTAATACGCGAAAGGGTTAAATACTATGCTATTTTGTATCTGTGTCCAATTACACCAACCCTACTAAGCGACTAAGTAATAGTAAGAGACGTTCATCATACCTTAATTCATATTTCATCATTTGTGTTTTCCTTATAAAAATGCCTAAATATTTCATTTCTCAACAATTATAGTTAGTCAGCAAGGTATCTATCAGCAAGGTCCACTTAGTCATTAACACTTTTCAGCGCCGAATTGATTAAAGTAGACTCTTCTATGTTCAAAATCGGGCGTCTCCATTTCTCATGTAATTAAAGTTTGGACTATTTTTTATAAATAAAAGCCAAACAATGCTGATTTCAGGTGAGACAGCTCGTGACGAGCTGACTCACCTGAATCAGTATTGTTTGCAAAAACCTCAATATTGCCATTGGCGCTGAAAGAGTTAAATACATTCCACCAGTCATGTTTCACATAATATTAGGGAAACACAAATGATGAAATATGCTTTTTACGTATTTAAGTATAACTTAGCGCTAAGTAAGGTTGGTGGAAATGGACCATGTAGAGTGTGAACCTCTATGTACAGAAGATAGTATTTGGAATGCGCTAACTTCACACACCTCATTTAATGATATTTAGTTTTAAAATGAATAGTGGCACTCGAGAAAGGGATCTCATTGCATTCTCGTGTGTGTCGTTCACCGGTATTAATCCTGTCCAACATACAGCAAATTTATATGCAGCAGACAACTTTGAAAATTTCTACTACTATTTTGGAAATTCTCTATAATTGTTCTGTATAATTACTAAACTTGTTTGAATACATTATTTCAAAAGGAGAAAGTGCTCGTTTTAAGCAATTTCTCCTTTTGTCACGATGCTTTCAAAAGTCGTCTGCTGCAGATGCGTCAAAATCTGTCTATATGTGGGAAAGGGTTAACACTTTCCCACATACAATCAATCTACAGCAGGCGACGTTGAAAACATCGTAGCTAAAATATGGGAAATTTCTTTAAATATACATGTATTTGAAAACATTGTGGCAAAAGGAGAAAGTGCTCGTTATGATCTATTCTCCTTTTGTCACAATGTTTTCAAAAAGTCGTCTGCTGCAGAGGAGTCAGTTAGTGTCTATAATTATGTGGGAAAGGGTTAACGGATTGGTCTGTAGTTATAGTTGTTTGTGTTTTGGAATAACTATATATGAATGTGTCACGCTTGCTATTTAAAGGGATATTCTCGCAATTTGTTGTAAAAATGAAATGTTCTTAACTTACTCAATTTCTTTAAAATCATTTCACATTATTTCGCATTAGCGTGAAAGTACTTACAGTGTACTGCTCATTTCGCTCCAGTTCTTGAGAAAGTAGGAGTTATTGTAGTTTAATATGTGTAGTGAGTTCTACTTAGTACTTTAAAAATTGGTACTTGAGTAAGTAGGAGTAATTGTAGTTTAAGATGCGTAGAGAATACTAATTAGTACTTGAAAATAAGTACTGGAGTAAGTATGAGTTATTGTAGTTTAAGATGCGTAGTGCGTTCTAATTAGTTATTGAGTAAGTACATGTAGGAATTATTGTAGTTTAAGATGCGTAGTGAGTTCTCCTTAGTACTTTAAAAATTAGTACTTGATTAAGTAGGAGTCACTGTAGTTTAAAGATGCTGAGAGAGTTCTGCTTAGTACTTGAAAATTAGAACTTGAGTAAGAAGGTATTGTTATAGTTTAAGATGCGTAGTGAGTTCTACTTATAATTTGAAAATTAGTACTTTAGTAAGTACATGAAGGAGTTATTGTAGTATAATATGTGTAGTGAGTTCTACTTGAACTTGAGTAAGTAGGAGTTATTGTAGTTTAAGAAGCGTAGTGAGTTATACTTAGTACTTGAAAATTAGTACTTGAGTAAGAAGGAGATATTGTAGTTTAATATGCGTAGTGAGTTCTACTTAGTACTTGAAAGTTAGGCCTTGAGTAAGTAGGAGTTATTGTAGTTTAAGATGCATAGTGAGTTCTACTTAGTACTTGAAAATTAGTACTTGAGTAAGTAGGAGTTATTGTATTTTAAGATGCATAGTGCGTTCTAATTAGTTATTGAGTAAGTACATGTAGGAATCTTTGTAGTTTGGGATGCGTAGTGAGTTATACTTAGTACTTGGAAAATTAGTACTTGAGTAAGTAAGAGTTACTGTAGTTTAAGATGCTTAGAAAGTTCTGCTGAGTACTTGAAAATTAGTACTTGAGTAAGTAAGACTTGTTATTGTTTAAGATGCGTAGTGAGTTCTACTTATAATTTGAACATTAGTATTACATGTAGGAGTTATTGTAGTATAATATGCTTAGTGAGTTTTACTTAGTACTTGCAAATTGGTACTTGAGTAAGTATGGGTTAGTGTAGTTTAATATGCGTAGTGAGATCTTCTTTGTACTTTAAAATTGTAGCTTGAGTAAGAAGGAGTTGTTGTAGTTTAAGATGCGTAGTGAGTTCTACTTAGTACTTGAAAATTGATACTTGAGTAAGTAGGAGTTGTTGTAGTTTAAGATGCGTAGTGTGTTCTACTTAGTACTTGAAAATTGGTACTTAAATAAATACAAGTACAAGTTTAGACAGCACATACCTGGTACTGGAGTTAACTTTTTATCTTTAATTCTAGACTCAAGGGCACCTTACAAGACAATGTCTGAGACAACATCGCGATCCTTGACGTCGTTTACAAAGGACGAAGTCAACAGCGTAAGTAAATTATGTCCGAACCGGTATATTGTCATTTGACTTTTCCAACATTTAATGTATTATCAAAAAAACCAGTTTAAATCTTTTCTAAGGTTGTTTTTTACATATGCGTAGAAAACCAGATGTATTAGGTTATAAAACACGTAACTCCTTTCCACAAATTACAAATCCTAGGCGTAAATCGGACTACCAATAATTCTGTTGTCTTAGGCGAATGCGGAAGGTTACCAATTCGTATTTCCTAAATGACTTACTGTATACAATAGTGGTGTAAGCTTTTATATATGTCCGACTCAAGATATCTTAAGCAATACTATAAAATGTCGAAACGTCATGAAGACAGAATGAATTGGTCGTCAAAAGTCAAAGAATTTCTATTTATATATGGATTTGGATTTGCTTAGATATCACAAGAAATTGGTAACGTTCCTCATTTTGTCAATTTACTAAAGCAGAGATTAATTGATAACTTTTCGCAGGATTGGCATAGTGATATTAATTTATATAGTTGATGTCACCACCATAAGAATTTTAAATCATTGCTTCATGTTGAAAAATACATAGTATTAGATCTACCATTTAAATATGAAAGAGTTTATTTCTAAATTTAGATGTTTTAACCATAGGTTGGGTATTGAAATTGGTAGACATACCAACATTTCTATAGAAAGGAGAATATGAGTATATTTTCAGTCAATTACCAACAGAGATGTAATTGATTTTGACTATCATGCCCTCTTCCATTGTCTAAAATGTTCTCTTGTGCGTGAGAAATTTCTTTTAAGTTGGTATAAACAGGGAACATCTTTAGACCAATTTTATTTTCTTATGAGCTCTGATTCCGAGACGACTCTAAAGAATATTTGTATTTTTGTATATCATGTTCTTTATATAAATTTGAATATTCATATAACACAATGGGGGACACAACATGTATTATGAAAGTATGACAAAATATTTTGGGCCGGAGGACTTTATTATCAATAAATATATTGACCTGACTTGACTTGACTATTATACAGCAGATGATTTGGGCAAAAATATGGATACTCTCTGTAAATGAAGATTCGATCATTGAAAAGAGTTTAAAGCAGTTTGTCATACTGGTTGCACAAATCGTCTGCTACAGCAGCTTCAAAATACGTTAGCATGTTAGGCAGTGTTAACCCATTCCCACATGCAGACGCTGTCTGGTGTTTCTGCAGCAGAAGACTTTTGTAATTGTAGTGGCAAAAAGGAAAATTGTTCAAGAAGAGCAATTTCTCCTTTTGCCACAATTTTTTCAACTCTATTCAATGAATAAACTATAATTTTACATAATTTCAACAAGATGTTTTCGAAGTGGTCTGCTACAGAACTGTTGTATGTGAGAAAGGGTTAAACCAAACGGCGCAATAATGGATATCTAGAAAGTCCGCCTCGAGGACGAAAGCGACTTTTTGATACACAGTCGGGTTAAATAATTTTTTTTTATAAGAATGTTGATATACATGAAATATTGTTGACATCGGCACTAAACACAATTCAAACAAACCATTTTCCTCATACTAAAGCTTTCTGACGTTTATGATTTTTTTTTTTCGCCACGATTGTTTCAACTCTGTTCAATAATCAACATTTCTTATAGAGAGATATTTCATATATTTGCCTAGATATTTTCATTGTCGTCTGCTTCAGGTTTGCAGTATATGGGATATAGTTAATATTTCACTAAGTAGCTCTATTCTCCTTGTAAACAACATACGCTTAATATGAATTCATAACGTTAAAAAGGGGTGAGCTGTTTTGTAAACTTCTAAGTAAAATAAAAAAGTATTCCCATGAAGTAAAGATGGTTCGGATTAAATGTTAATTTACAAATTATATCATCATGGAAAAGATGACAATCTTTATTATAAACATCCAAAACAGCTGGCGAGAAGTTATTCATTTTCCATACTATTTCTAAATATACTTCAATTTAACTATTTTCCAAGATGGTGCATCTTTTACTTTTCACATGTAATGCCAAAGATCTAACAATTGTATTATTAGGTATTTGGTAAGGCAGACGACTTATCTTGCCAGATAGCCAATTAAGAATCCTTTTGTCGTAGAAGAACCAATTAAATGGAATGCATATCATTGTAGGCAATTGCCAAGGCAAGCCAGGACCAACCACTGGAAGGAAAAGTTGTTTTGTTGACTGAAGATCGATATGAAGAGGCCTTAGAATTCGTTCGAGAATACTTCTTGAAAGATGAACCACTTGACAAGGCTTTCGGAGTGCAGTGGTCACAAGAAATAGCGGACATATGGTTTCTACCAGCCTTTAAATTAAATCTCAGCCTCGTTTTGGTGAATCCTGCGGACGATAAAGTCATGGCTATCCGAACGACAACGGTCTCAAAGCGAGGCGCCAACATCGATTTGGATTCTATCAAGGATCTCCCATTGAGAGAAGTATTTCGGACAGTGAGTATTGCAAACGATGGCGCAAACTTTCACGATCGCTACAATGTGGACGAAGCTATACATTTCCTCGGACTTGCAGTCCATAGTAACTATCGAGGAAGAGGACTGGCAACAAAACTAGTTAATTTCCAGCTGAAAGTCTTGCATCATTTGGAGATTTCTCCGCTATATGTAAAAGCAGAAGGGTCTTCGAATTATTCTAAGCGCGTGTTTGAGAATCTTGGTTTTGAGACGCTCTATGAGTTTGTTTACGATACTTATGTTGGTAAGTTTGTGAAGGCGGGGGAATTTGCTCTGCGTAATACAGGCGAGCACAAGTCCATGAAAACGTATGGCTATAAAGTATGTTAAACATGCCCATGATAAAAATCGACTTTTGTTGAATCTGAAAGGTATTTGATTTGCAAAGATTGTAATAACATTTGAATTATTTATTAAAAACAATTTCTACCTCTCTATAATGCGTATTGTCTGAATAAGAAACCACACTTCGATATGCTTAGATATATACTCTTTCTGCAGGTGTCGTCAAAATATGTATAAACACATTAGGTAATGTGGCAGAATAATATTCTTAATCAAAGTACTGAAAGTACTGTACGTGACATTTCAATTGTTTTAGAAGAGGTGTGGAAAGACGTGAGGTTGATAATCTGCAATTAAGCATTTGAGTGAAATCACCTTTAATAGGTACGAATAATTTGACCACACTTTTAAGAGAGTCATCAAGGGATTTTTTTTGCCAACTTATTTAAAATGTTCATGTGCTCTTTATTGGTCAAAATACATCGCTGCAAGGGACTGGATTTTTCCCCTTTGTTTGTCGCCAATATTGCAACATTTGAGTATTTTAAAATGGCGCTGCTTTAGTTGTTAACCATTGACCCAGTGATTTCTTATATTCATTGAAGATGAGCTTATATTGATTGGTCCGGATATGTTATAAGAACAGGAGAGATGGACTTTGGAGGGGGAACGACAACATCGTGTGAAGATGCTGCTCAAACCAAACTCGTCGGGCAGAATGAGAGTCAAGAGGTATATCCACATCGATCTATCATGCGGAGACCATAGGGGGAGATAAGGCAGAATGAATGGTATCGCGTAGTGAGTATGGCCGTTTTTGGCTAATGGGACATTTATTTAAATATCTTAGTTAATAAAAGAGCGACGACTCAAGCAGATATTGTTGTATAATGAAATATCACATTTGGCAGAAAATTTTGTAAGAACGGAAGGAAATGCTTTGGTTGAAGTATATGTCAAAAAACCACAATCAAACAGAAATAGTATGTAGAATTATTGAAATCGCAGAGAAAGCACGGTCGCTAAATAGTTGTTGCGTACTTTTCGGAGAAGAGCATGTGACCTAGTTCATATCTTTGACTGAATGTTTCGCTCTTTCAGAACTCTTCGCAGTATCTTGCCTGATGCGCTCTTAGGGATCTGGGAAATGAATTCGACTCCTCCGCGCAGTCTCATGTGGGCAGCGACTCGTTCTGAATATAACGTAGACACATCGTTAATTGATTTAATCTTGCTTACCAGGTGATGTGTTTATATACATTGTAGTAACATATGAGCGGTTTAACGAGAAAACCAACATAATGGCCTCTTCGTAATGTATCGACCCAGATCAGCCTGCGCAGTCTCCGTCTCAGGGGGATACAGGTATAGAATAATTATCCCTGATACAGAAAATCCACCGGAGGCGAACATTGTCTGTCCGGGTTAGCCTTCGCGACATTCTTAGGTTGGTCCGGCTCGATACTTTACGCAGGGTCCACAATGTTGATTTTCTCGCGAGACGGCTCATATATGAACAACGTCTAGCGAGTTTGAGTCTTATTACAGCTGCGTACAGTGATATGGACAGCGCAGTTACTCGGGCTGACTTAAAATGGTCTCAAAACCCTTCGGGTTGGTTTTCGAAGAACACAGCTCTATTTGGACATGTAGACGGCCACTGAAGCCTCTGTGGAAACAGTGATGTTACGTTGAACGTCGGGGCCTTCATTGTTTTGCACATGTTAAAGGAATCCTCTGTGGTCTAGTGGTTAGATTCACTTTGATCACGGCTTCACGGGTTCGATCCATAGTTGCGGCTGTGTTGCCATGGTGGAAGGCACATTACCTAGCCTAGTACTGGTTTATTTACCAAGGGATCATGAATTGTGAACTGTCATATAACTTAAATAATTTTGTAAACTGCGTAAAACCCCAACAAAGCACATGTAAAAGGACCACTTTTCATCGAGTGCGGTCCATCTGTATTTTACTCTATTTTACCCTCTCCCTCATACAGACGTTTTCTAACGCTTTTTTTGCATTTTCTGGGTTTGTTTACCATCGCGATCGGCTATATAGTCATTTGGCGAGCAACACTTGTGAAAATATTTTGACAAAAGGAGAAGTCGCTCATAATAAGCAATTTATTCCTTATAATGTTTTCAATTCTATTACAAAAGTATCCTTTCTTTTATAGAGACTTTTCATATGTTCGCCTAAATGTTTTCAAAAGCTTTTGTTGTAGATTTGCTGTATGTCGAGAAGGGTTATAGTGATTTACTTATTACCTATCCGGCTTTCAAATGAGTTATGTAGGCTTTTCAAAATGAACGTGATTGGTGTATTAACCTAGTAAACATCACAACATTTCGACACGTTGTATTCAGGTCATATCTAGTTTACAGGTGATTAACGGATGCTTACAACATTAACCTTTTCGCACGACAAATCTGAAGCAAACGATTTTGAAAGCATCCTGGAAAAAAATTGAAATTTTTCCACAGATTAGAGTTCAATTATTCGATAGAGTTAAAAATATTGTGGAAAATGGAGAAATTGCTCATTATGAGCAATTTCGCCTTTTGCCACAATGATTTCAAACGACATCTGCTGCAGATGCATCAGAATGCGTTAACAAGTGGGAAAGGGTTGAAAATGATCCTTACATAACTAAATTGTAAGAAGTAAAAACACTTTATAGACTGTGCAAGCACGTCGGTGAATGTCGGGTTTCCTAAGTTTTGGTTAAAACCAGAGGCAAGCATCACGAAACACTCATAAAGGACATGGTTTCATGTTAATTTTGTTTTGAATTTCGATGAAATACTTCATTATATTTTGACAAATGGAGATGAATTCTAGAGCGCATACTTTCTGTTGGTGTCCGTCATTATCATCCGAACACCCACGTTTCCAAAATGACATAGAAATCAGTTTGATAAAAAAATAAAATAAAGGCACTTTGCATATCAGATGCTTATTTACAAAGAAACGGACAATCACGTGATTCGCACGTGATAATCTCACACCGATTTCGCTTCGTATTAATATATATCACCCTTTTTTTCTAATTTGCTATTGCTTTCAGAAATCTTTCCAAGTGCAGAGTACTATTAGGACTGCGATGCTAGTCTTTACTCCATAAATACGTTTTCGCACATTGTGACTGGATTGTAATTTACAGGAATCACACACTTTTTAAAACATACCATTGTTGACATTTCGAAGCAAAACTACGTACGTCTCAACGGAAATTTGTAAACAACCAAATGTCTATAAAATGCCGGTCGTTTAAGACCCCGAGTCGTAGAGGAAACACTGGTAAAAAGTATGAGATTACCACATGCGTATCACGTGATTGTCCGCCCTGTAATAATATATATATATATAAAAAACCCGTACCTTCGACATACAAACACAATTCTTGTGACGTAACGGATGACGTAGGCTGCTTCACAACGAATGCCTTTGGCAATTCGCCAACACTCGGGTCAGGTATACCTATTACGGCTGCGTCAGCAACATCCGGGTGTTTAACAAGCAGATCCTCTAAATAAGCTGGTGCGACCTGTTATGTTCAGAAATGAGAATACACGTACACATGTCCAAGCATTTGCTTATGGATAACGCTATATAGCATTTACTAAACTTGAAACTGTTGAACACTGCGTAAAACCACAGCACGTCCTAGAATAATGAATATTTAAGCCTTTCGCTGCCAAAGGTAATTAAAGGCTTTTGCAAACAGTGTAGATCCTGGTTAGACAGCTCATGACGAGCTGTCTCTCCAGAAATCTGCATTGTTTGCCTCTTAAACATTAAATGTTACCATATTTCCTGTTGGCCGAACCGTGGAGAGGCCGAATTTGCAACATGGAAGAGACAGCATTAAACTGCTGTTCAACATGTCGGTTTGTTTATTCATGGAATTTGTTATATGTTACGAATTGTAAACATTACAGCAATTTGTAATGAGGACAGCTGTCACGTTACACCCTGAATAGCATGCAGTAGCAAGAGCAGGATTAAGATGAAATGATTCACTGGCACCAGATTAATAAACTGATGTAATTAGTCGCCGGGCAGATTTTCGGAAATTAAATGGGAGGACAAGTTATTATTAGAAAAAAACAAATTTAAATGTCTTGAACATATTACAATTATGTTTGTTTAAAAACACTTAGTTATGGCACGTCTAAAATGAAATATATAATCCGATGTTTTAAGTATATGTCTTATTTACGAAGACAAAAGAGTCCTTGTTAGACTTTATGCAGACTGTTATGTGTCAATATCGAGATAAAAATCACGTCGAATTCTCCTTTTAAAAGCAATGTTAACGTACTGAATGTTATTTTCATGTTCAAAGAGATGTCTTGATTTGTGTAGAATTCGTTTAATAATGTTAATCCATGTATATCTAAAATAGGAACTGTTTCTAAGCTAAATATAGTATGCTCTGAAAAATGTTGATCACGTGACTAGCGCATACCCACTGCTTAGATTTGTATTTTTTGCACACGTCATTATTTACAACTGTTCTCACTGGTTAATTCACTACACAGACTTACATAATTTTATTTAAACCAAAATATAAAATTCACATAAAAGATTAATATCTTTTTCTCTCTCGAATGCAGTGGAATAAGACATGCACAAAAGTTTTGCCTAATTTTTTTATTCGCTTTCTTCGATTTCACAACGACTCGATCTAAGATTCTCAAACACGTAATATAACAGATAGATAGCTAATATTACATACTTAAATGATGAAATATATGTGATATTAAATGTGTATTTGGCTTGAAACAAATTATGTAAAGATCAAACTATGATAAACAATAATTTTAGAAATAAAGAAAATCTGGTCTTTCGCACCCAATTAATTAAATACTTGCCACCTTTTAAAATAGTAATGGGACTCGCAAATGGCATTTCCCTTGCGCCATACATATATTGTATGCATCAATGATTTAAATAAATAATTAAGCTGATACGGTGTTTCAAGTGTGGTCTACTTTTTAAACATATGAGGATAAATTTTAACATCTGTGAAATACTTATTATAGTTATTGTTAAAAAGGAGGAAAGTCATGTCTTCAACAATTTAACCGTTTTCTCAATGTTTTAAACGTTTAAAGGTTGTCATTGTTGCTTCAGACATGGAAAGAGTTAAATAGCTTTATATTGCATGAATATTGAAATCCCAAACTGTATTTGTTGTGGTTTTATTGACAAATACAAACAAATCCAAAATCCTGACCAAAAGAGATCCTGAAATTTGTATGTGGAATTTCAAAAATCCTGGAATTAGTCCTTAATGAAAAAACATTATATGTATGTTTAGACTAATGTAAGTCAAGAATGCATGTGTGTTAAAAAATAAATTAATGCAGTCTATTCCGGCAACATTGATGCCCAGCATCAATTTTCTCTTGTATCTATATGTATAGAACCAGAGGTAGTCTAAGCGTGTATCGAAAGGGTTACTAAAAATAATTGCCTTACAATATTATATTGGAAAGGATACACACCATGTGTATACTGTTGTAAGGAAACCAACCAGTATGATAATGGCTAAATAAAAATAATATAATTTATATAATTTTTAATTTTTTAATTGTAATATAACCGTAAGGGCTAAATAGGAAATGCTCATTTCAATTCTCATGTTTTGACTATTTTACTCTGGTGTCATGGGTAATGATTCAATGTCTAGACACGAGGTGTCACGGAAAAAAGAATAAGATAATTACCTGCATACTTTTGTATTTAATGAGTTCTTTAAGTCTGTCGACTAGAAAATAGAATCCGTCTTCGTCGTAATATGCAAGATCTCCTATAACGAATGAAAAAAATCGTGTTTTCCGATAATACCGTGTTGTAATGTTCTGAATAATACTAACTTTTAATTGTTTTCCTTAAGAAATAAATTTCAGTGAAAAAAATGAGTGAAAACGTATGATATATAATATTTAAGAGCAAAATATTAATTATTTTTGAAACATGATAAGTTTTCAGTTATTTAAGCAATTGAAATTTATACACCTCTTAGGAGCCTCCAGTAATATGGCGTATTCTCGGCCTTGATAATCTATTTATAGAAACTGAAGCTGCATGGAGATGGCCGATTAGCCTTTGGTAAACACATAGATTATTGCTCGTTCCATTTCTTTGTGTTTTGTCATATTGATCGCCGTTCATCTTTTTAAAAGATATTTCTTGTTATTATTAATGAAGAAGGATTCAGAATAAGCCCAACAATAACCTAATATGTTAATGAAAAGAATGCGACAACTTTCATTCGGTATAATAAACCGAACACAATTTCTTTACTTCATTAAATTGGAAGTCTAAGTGAACAAATTAAACCTCTGTTTATATGTATCATTCTAGTTCAAACTAAGAAAACAGATCTTTAAATATAATGAAAAAGACGGACACTGTTCTTGAACACCATAATTAATATGTATTAAGGGACAGTATATGATGTGTGCAACTTCACAAAGATATTGTTAAACAAATAAAAAGAACATTAGTATGGTTGCAATACACAACACTTAATACGATATTATTGCCAAAGTTGTCTTAAACAAAACGAAAAGCAAACCGATATATACTTATATACTTATACAATAACAATAGAAGCAAAAACACAAGTTACAAACGAATAACATTTAAATGATCAGGCCGCAGGAGAACCCTGTGTACCCGTGCATTCAGATCTATGTAGATACATTTTGACAACATTGTAGACAAAGGATAATTTTAACTTCCGATTGCCTACGTGTAACCATGCTTCTTTAAATGATAACAAATGAGATCCATCTAAAACTTCGCTATTAGATAAACGGTTAAATAATGAGCATGTCAGACAGGCAAAGAAAGTGATAATTACGAGTTCTAATAACAAATGTCAGACAGGTAAAAAACGTGATAATTACGAGTTCTAATAACGAGCATGTCAGACAGCTAAACAAAGCGATAATTACCCGTTCTTATAACGATCATGTCAGACAGGTAAAGAAAGCGATAATAATTCGTCCTAATAACGAACATGGCAGACAGGTAAAGAAAGTGATAATTACCCGTTCTTATAACGAGCATGTCAGACAGGTAAAGAAAGTTATAATAACTCGTTCAAATAACGTGCATTTCAGACAGGTAAACAAAGTGACAATAACCAGTTCTAATAACGAACATGGCAGACAAGTAAAGAAAGTGATAATTACCCGTTATTATAACGAGGATGTCAGACAGGTAAAGAAAGTGATAATAACTTGTTAAAAAAACGGGCATTTCAGACAGGTAAATAAAGTGACAATAACTCGTTATAATAAAGAGCATATCAGACAGGTAAAGAAAGCAATAATAACCCGTTCTAATAACGAGCATGTCAGACAGGTAAACACATTTATAATTACCCGTTCTTATAACGAGCATGTCAGACAGGTAAAGAAAGCAATAATAACCCGTTCTAATAACGGGCGTGACAGACAGGTAAACAAAGTGATAATTACCCGTTATTATAACGAGCATGTCAGACAGGTAAAGAAAGTGAAATTAACCCGTTCTAATAACGAACATGTCAGACAAGTAAACAAAGTTATAATAACCCGTTCTAATAACGAGCATGGCAGACAGGTAAGGAAAGTGATAATAACCCGTTCTAATAATGAGCATGTCAGACAGGTAAACAAAGTGATAATAACCCGTTCTGATAACGAGCATGTCAGACAGGTTAACAAAGTGATAATTATCTGTTCTAATAACGAGCATGTCAGACAGGTAAATAAAGTGATAATTACCCGTTCTAATATCGAGCATGTGAGACAGGTAAACAAAGTGATAATAACCCGTTATAATAAAGAGCATGTCAGACAGGTAAACAAAGTTATAATAATCTGTTCTAATAACGAGCATGTCAGACAGGTAAACAAAGTGATAATAACCCGTTCTGATAACGAGCATGTCAGACAGGTAAACACAGTGATAATAACCCGTTCTAATAACGAGCATGGCAGACAGGTAAAGAAAGTGATGATAACCCGTTCTAATAATGAGCATGTCAGACAGGTAAACAAAGTAATCATTATCTGTTCTAATAACGAGCATGACAGACAGGTAAAGAAAGAGATAATTACCCGTTCTAAAGACGAGCATGTCATACAGGTAAACAAAGTGTTAATTACCCGTTCTAATAACGAGCATGTCAGACAGGTAAACAAACTTACAATTACCCGTTCTAATAACGAGCATGTCAGACAGGTAACGAAAGTAATAATTATCCGTTCTAATAACGAGCATGTCAGACAGGTAAATAAACTGATAATTACCCGTTCTGAAGTATCCTTCCTTGTCGAAAACCTCTTCGTTTTTCTGTGCGTTGTTGAGATAACCGATGGTGACTTGGGGCCCTTTGACGAAAACTTCTCCTACTTTGTTTGGTCCCAAAACCTCATCCGTGTCAGGGTCTACAAGCTGTCAAAACATACGAAAACTGACTTTCCGAGTTTTAAGTCACGTGACATGAAACCCGAATTTCTGAATTTTGCGACCAACATATAACCAGATCAGCCTTACCATTGAGGCTATCGGATATTACCCATGGTAATGAAGCACCATTTCAGCAGGGTGTCCATCTGGTATTTCTCTTGCATAGTTTGTCTACGTTAAGCTTACTTCATTGCTTGAAAGGTGATATGTCAAAATGGGACCAAGTATGTATGATCTTTCAGAAGAAAGTTCACTAACCTTAATCTGTACACCCTTCGGTGGCACCCCTATAGAACCCACTTTGAACGCCCCAACTTTGTCACCAGTTATAAGGCCCGTCTCAGTGGCTCCATATGCTACAATGTTTTACAAAGAACATGTAATTATAGACTACTTCGAGATTCATAAGTAGAATCGTTACAAAGGGTAATATGGACGTTAGGAATCCTGTCATGCAATTCATGTTTATTCGAAAGTTGTTGATTGAATCAAGATTCATATAAATTTATAATTACAACGGAAAGTATTTGATCTTGAGCATTACACATTTTGTTTTATAGTGGGTTAATCGCTGGTTTAAGATTAGTTCAGTTATATCACGGCGACAGTTCACTTATTCATGCGTCCTGGATAACCAAACCAGTACTAGGCTATGCAATATGCCCTGTCCATGGGCACTCCAATATGACCGATGCGAATGGGCATTGAACCCGGGATGCCCGCTTCCAAATCCTCGACGATAACAACTCGGTCACAACGCATTCCTCCTTGTTAACTTAAAAAGATAAAGCATGCTTAATCTAAATTAATTTATTTTACATGAACTGCGAAACAAGCTTTCAGCTTATATTAATCACGGTTGATGTCTGCTTCCTGGAGACTTAACCAGTTCTCGCGCCGTTTGTGTGGAAAAATATCAAAGGCAGGACCCGTTTAAACATGCTTAAAACTAATCCAGTATTTCATAACTCGTTTACTAGAGTATGTGCAAACGTTGTAGTCACTTTACTACACAGTGCCGTCATGAGATTGGCGGATAAATAAATCAGGATTTAGAAGATTTTGAAAATTCATTCGTTGTATTGCGTCACAATGCTAATCTCTCATATTAAATACTTAGATACCCTGGGTTATGAAGGAAATGTTAAACAGCTCTAAGAGTTGACTTTCCAACTCCTTTCCAAGTGGTGCCGCACCAGTCTCTACAAACTTCACGCTACTCATGTCATACGCCGACTTATCGGCGTGTTTTACCAGTCTGACCGCAATTGGTGGTACAATTTGTAGAGTATGTGCCTGTGGTAATATACAGAGAATACTGATTTGTGTTTTATGTAAGAAATAAAGTTGTATGTATTATGAATGAGTCGCATCGTGCCTTTTAATCCTTTCCCTGATACGACAATTCTGCAGCAGACGACTTTGAACATATTTGTCAAAAAATGGAAAATCTCTATAA
This sequence comes from Serripes groenlandicus, assembly GCA_031761405.1. NCBI lineage: Eukaryota > Metazoa > Mollusca > Bivalvia > Cardiida > Cardiidae > Serripes > Serripes groenlandicus. The sequence continues at coordinate 40,206,994 of JASEVX010000002.1, forward strand.
TTCAATGAACAACCTATGACTAAAAGTGGAAAACATTGTGTCAAAAGGAGAAATTGGTCGTTTTGAGCAATTTCTTCTTTTGTCACTATGTTTCCAAAAAGCCGTCTGCTGCAGAGGCGTCAAAAAGCGGCTATATGAGGGTTATATAGGTTAAGCTGATATTGCACATACGAGGGGGTGATTTTGAGATAGTTTAGGCATTGAGTAGCTATTTTAAGTAATAAATTCGATCTGATGTAACTTTAACATTTCTCATTAACATCTCCTTAACATGTTTAAATATCTTTCTAATTGGTTGGTGAATAATGTTTATATTAAATTGTGAATATCGAATGTACGTTGGGCGCGCCACCGTAGAAACGTTGTTATGGCGTTGCTGTCTAAAGCGAAAGTAACTTGATTGAAACATGTGTACACATACTTATATCAATATATATCACACATCAACTTATCCTGTGGCCGAAACGTGACATCTCGTGTGCTTTAAGACGAAAGTTTACCTTCTGTAATGGATTTCTGTCAAATCTAATAATTCCTCAAAATTGAGTTAAGAAACTTTGGATTGCTGGTCTAAGAGAGGATCATAATGCAGAAAATGCCAGATTTGTCTGAACTGTAAGTGCGAAGAAACAATTCTCAAGATGTAAATTGAAACTAAGAAGATTTTTATTAAAGGTGCTGAACGCCAGATGGAGATCAAAATTTTGAAATGTTGAAACTTCTGCAAATATTGCCAATAATGACAAAAAAAGTAAGTACTAAATAGTTCAAAACTATTTTGGCAGTCAATGTTGAAAAACAGTCAATTGAAAGTCATGAAAATATTCAAAGTTTGGCTTATTGGGTATGTCTACCCATGAAAAACTGAAGCATAAACAATCAATATTTAGATGTTAATTGTACTTGAAAGTGAAATTATTCCTCTATAACTTTATCTCAGAATTATGATTCTAATATTTAAAGTCAAGTTTTGAACAGTTTTAAAACTTTGACTATACTTTCTATGATCTGGAGTTCAGCATCTTTAAAAGTACTTGACAATAAAAATTTGATTTGTCCTTAATAAGATGATTAAAGATATCACAGAAACGCATGCAGCGTATTTGTACATCTTCAGCAACCAACATAATAGTTTGTAATTTATATAAGAACTTAGTGCCAAGTTTTAACTACCGTCTACAAGACATTTCCCCTGTTATTGATGTGTCCTATTTATTGCAACTTAATTATGTTATTAGGAAATTGTTAGAAACAAATATTGAGTGTATATATAGGACAATTTGTATTTTAGCGTAAGGTGGTACCTTATCATTTAGCAGTTGACTCTTTTTATGATTGCATTGAATAGGGGCTTGTTGGAATCTTCAGAAATTGTATGTCACATGTCTTGGCTGGTTGACGGTGATTGACGCATAGAGATATCCCCTCTGCCGTCTGTCACGTTTTCGATTACTGACATATTTCCGGGTGACACATATAATTATGCGCTTTCGATTACTGACATACTTATGCGCTTCTTTTAACTTTAGTGTTAATCCTTTCTCACAAAGATATGCTTTCTGACGTCTTTGTAGCAGCATAATTCCCAAAGCGATACTACTTAAAAGAATATTGGGATATTGGGTAAAAACAAAGAATACATTTAAAAATAAGGGTTAAATTACACACTCATGGCTGTTGGCCGAGATAGAGGGTCCCTCCCAGTACTATACACAAGCCGTTATCGAACCACCATCGCTGTAGGCGATAGATAAGAGTAGGTCACATGACCACCATACTTTAGGCCAATCACTATCGAGAATGCGTACCCCCAGATTTGACACTCGATCACGCATTTAAACCAGTCAATACTATTTTTCAGTTCAAGCAGCTTAGGGGAAATTAATTTCAATAAACAACTTAATAAAAAACTAGGATATGATTAAAGAATGTCCCTATATTTATTTAATTGTTCAAAGATTGTGTTTTTGTTTACACGAATCCATAGGAAATTCTTTTTTAATTGCCGATTTTTTGCCATAAAGATCTATCAGATTCACAGTCAGCTGTCAAAAAAGACTTACCTATACATCTAAGTTACATTTTTGTCCATTTTAGTTATTATTTTTAAGAAGATAAAAAAAAATGAAAACTGAAGGAGAAAATACATATTGTAATGGGTTTTCGTGCACTTCCTTCTTTCTGAAAATCGGACATGTCATTCAAGAAAGTATTTCCTACACTCATTCTTATTTGTTTTAAAAGTTATCATTGTAAAAGTTCAGTGCACTAAATGTGTGTTGATAATACAACTTACTACATAATAGTTTATTTACTGGTCTTTAGAATGAAAGCACTGACAGACAGAGACAATATCAGAAATTATTCCTGCTACCACAATGCATGTGGTTTGATAACATGATTCATTCCATATGGGAATCTAATGAATCATGGCCAAGCCAATCTTTTTGATCAATTTGATGCTGGATAGATTATGACATGTGACTAGAGAAGATAGCATAATAAATGAGGGTACCAGTATTTCCCAAAGTACACATAATTTAGGTTTTTAAGAAAAATGGTCTGGCTCCAGTTTGGCTCCAATGTCTTGAAAATGGCACCAACTTTTTGAATTCGGCAAAAGTGTTGGCGCAAGGAAAAAATGAAACAGGGTGAACCCTTTGAAGCCATTGAGGTTATAAAATAATACTCATGATGAGCGTCACAACATGTTCAACTCTTTTAAATACTCATACTTTTATTTTTAGAGACTGTTCATGTTTTTAATATATATTTTAAAGTCGTCTGACGCAGAATTGTTGTATGCGGGAAAGGGTTGACATAATCCTTCATCCATTATTCCTTTCAATTGGCACATTATAGCTCATGAAATACTAGTGTATAACACGTGTCTGTTTAAAGCTCTAAATGTAAGCGTGTGATTTTATAGAAGTTGTTGTGTTGTTATTTCTCAATTCAACTCATTTTTTTTATTTCTCGCAATTTGTACAAGAAAAAAAAGAGGTATATATAAATGAGCATTACAAACGGTGAAACAAAATGTCACATATATCATACATAACAGAATATGGGACAACCCTCTTTCGTATTAATTTTTAACAAAAAAAACCCCACCCTATTTCTTTTCTATTAGATATATCTATAGATATCTGAATTGACAACTGTTAAGCTTAACATAATTTTCCACAATGTCTTTTGTTCCTAAATTATTACCTTGTACTCCTTGATCAAATGTACGAACTCATCGAAGTTGAATTTCTCCATGACCACGTGTTGAACGCCGTAATACATGCCGACCGTCATTACAGAGAGGATGCCGTAATGGTGAAACATGGGTAAACACAGGAGTGCGCAATCACCAGCAGTATGGCCGTAAATCTCCCTACAGAAGAAACGTCACTCTTAACCTTACTGAGTATCAATCGACCTTTGAACTATTGGATACCAATCTCATTATAACCAGATCTTAATGTCGCTATTGACCTAATGGATACTAATCATTAACCGTTTCCCACATACAGCACATCTGCAGCAGACGACTTTGAAATTGCTCGTTTTGAGCAATTAATTGTTTTGTCACATTGATTTCAAAAGTCATCTGCTGCAGAGGCGTCAGAAAGCTAGCTACCTCATAGATATGTTTCTGATGACTGCCCGATATAGGTCGTCTCAGATTGACCTTTGTGTCAGTCAATCAAAGTATCGCTTAACAAATATTACAGTATAAAGCAAGTAAGATAACCCATATGAATAAACGATATAAAGAAGCGATAATTGTCGAGTGCTCCGATCACGTGTGTTTGTTTTATCGTGGAATAATATTGGACATAAAAATCGAGCACGTGTTCATAAGTATTTAAATGTATTAGGTCAATTCGAGACGACCATTTAGGCGGTGTAGTCAGATCCAATATATTTACAGCGAAGTAGTTTGGTCTGATTTTAATGAGATTGATTGGATACAAATGTAACACACAGAGATGCCTTCACTTGAACGCTTATAATCTTATTCCGATACGATGGTTAGGATATCTGTTTAAGATTTGTTTAAACTATAAAGAAACTGTTGTTGTTATGCTTCATCATCAGTTGATCATTACAGGGATACGCAACTTCCCTTGCACACCTGTTATCGGGTAAAAATATCACATGGAGAAACGAAATTGTACAGTATTCCACATTGTGTAGCAAATAAAGCTCTGAATATCACATATTGCACATGAACAAAAGATGCATATTCTGAAACATTGCACTTTCAACATAAGCAGCAGATAAATACCAATAACGTAATTTGAAAAACCGCAGTATTATTATTTTGGATTTTTTTGTCCCAAAACATAATAGACTGACTTTATAAAACATCACCAACGAATATCAAAAGCATCATTTAATCAGATATTTTTTATCTACTGCAATAGAAGAAGAATTTAACTTTCTGAAAATAATTTTGATATTGTCATGTGTTTCAAGTTTTACCTGCAACAAGTGATGGGACGGATGATACTTTTGACTACTATTGAATTACTTATCCCTCTTATCTACGTCCCTGATCATTATTGTTGTTTCGACAACCGTTTTTACAAAACAAAACTGGTATGTGATGACTTATACATGTATATGGAAACAATTTTACAAAATGAATAAAACGTGAACGCACTGTTGTTGTGGAACATTAGCGATGACGTTACAGTGCGTCAGTCGCACGTGTTTCGGTAATCCAGTAGTGCCACTGGAGGACAGGAGGTAGGCTGAGCTTAGCTTTGAATTTACATGTGCTGCGACAGTCACATGACCAAGCTTAAAAAGACTGTCGTATGGTATAAATCCGTCTGTTGTCTCTATGGTGATGATACAACTTAGTAGTTCGGGTTCATTCAACGACATATTCTGTGATTTCTGAAAATATATAAAACTGAAAATAATTTTATTTAATTCATACGTCCGTAAGACTAATATTATCAACATTAAGGATACAATCAAATCGAAGTGCAGTGTATTCACTTCGTAAAATTGGCAATCCAAAGACATAAATGGGGGTAAATGGGGTTAAATGACGTTTTCAACAAATATTCAGTCATATCACGGCGGCTTGTTCACCTACTTATGTGTTTCCTGGATTTCTCACACAAGTACACCACACAACATACTTTCCAAACAACTGGCTGCTTTTCCACGTAGACTGTTAGCCCATTGGTGGAAGACGAATGACGCTTGATACATTGACTTCTATCAAACGTCGGAAAGAATGTTGGCCGAGCTACCGAGGCTGCGCGGCTCCAGATTTGTGGAAGACAGTGGTGCAGAGGTAGAGCGTCGGCCTCTCGTATCAAAGGTCCCTGGTTCGAGTCCCGTGATGAGCGGGTCCTGACTTTGGGATTTTTCCACACAAACGGCGCGAGTACTGGTGAAGTCTCCAGGAAGCATACATCGAGCGTGATTAATCTAAGCCCAAGACTTGTTTCGCAATCGATGTAAAATAAATAAGTTTAAACTAGAGACATAAAATGCACGTACTAAAACCTGTCTTATCCTCGATACACGTCTTGCCTGGGACTGCATTGTAATTAGGAATTTCGTTGTACATTCTTTAAATCGTCTTACCAAATCATCTGCAACAATAAACATATGCACATATTTCCATAGTATTCGTTGTTTTTGAACTAAGCGTATACAAGAGTAGTTTTGGCATGGCAACATGTTGACCGTTTGCATGATTGAATTTGATTATTTCCAAACTTTAACTCTCTCAGCGCCGTATTCCCTAAATAGAGGCCTGGCCTGGTACGTTATTTAAAAAATGTACATTCTATTATATGTAGACAAGAGCTCTAACTTTCTCGTCAGCCGATTTTGACCCATTTTTGCATTTCGGTCCGATACAAAATGAAAAACGACGATTGAATAAAGCGTTATGTGCCAGCATGTAGACAAATATCTACCCTAATAACTGGTCACAATGATTTTATTAGCAACCGATCGTTTTACTACGAACAGCAGACTTAAAATCACAACGCTAACGGTATATTTTGACAAATCGGACCCTCTGATTCCTTTATGTGTACTTTACCATTTTCTAAATCGGGCAACTCAATTGTTTATGTAATATGAGTTTTGGGATATTTTGATAACTAAAATGCAGTCAATGCTGATTTCAGGTGAGACAACTCGTCACGAGCTGACTCATCTGAATCTGTTTTGTTTACAATATAACCTCAATGTAACTTTTCTGTGTACTTTACCAGTATACCGATACTATTCATCCTGCCACTGTTGTTATTCTCACAACCCTGAGCGCCAAGGAGAGAAACCATTACTACTATTCTAAAGTTTTTGGTATAACCCGATCGTTTTGAATTAAAGGTACAAATGTCAAATTACCAACCGTCTCTGTAATCTTGAGAACATGTCTGTAATGTTGCACCGAGGTAATTGCTAGCAAACACTATGATCGGGAATTCTATACTGTTAGACGTCAAAACACATAGAACATCGCCTTGTCTAAGACCTAGCTGTTTGAGTCCAGCTGCCAGCCTTTGTATCCGGTCAATCACAACATCGAATGTGTAACTTTTCTTGGTTTTTGGATCGATCTGTCTTGGGGAGACGAAGAATTCTTGAAATTTGTAAAATTAATCCAGACAATATATGTTCGTACTTAAGTTTTCAAGTGAAGAAAATAAAGATAATATACGGATGTATTTTTGCATTTATAAACCCTGATTTTTTAGACATAGAGTAATATAAAGACATCATTGTAATTTAACAATGAAGAATATCTAACGGGTCGATATTTCTTCGAAATATTGTACATCTTTAATCTGTATTTTTAATGGTCGGTAAATGAACGATAATATTTTAATTAATTGTGATAGCGTCCTGTTACTTTCATCCGTATTCTTTAGAAAAATCAAAACATGTATCGAAGGAGGAAATATCTATTGCTTATTGTAGCAGTCTATATGTTGTATATCAACTCACAAGTGCCGTTGAATTGCCATATGGACGCATTCCCTGTATCATAAACTCTGCCAGGTTCATACAATGTGTAGGGTCCTCGTCCGACATCCTTCAAACGATTAAATGCAAACATGAGCCGAATTACGAGAAAACCATCAGTGTGGACTCTACGTAAAGTATCGACGTGGATCAGTCTAAAAGCATGCCGCGCAGGCTAACCCGGACAGACACGTTTTACCTCCTTTGGATTTTCTGTTTCAGGAATAATTACTCTATACCTGTATATCCATGAGACGTAATGTGTCGGCCCGGAATAGCCAGCGCGGACTGCGCAGGCTGATCTGAGTCGATACATTACGCAGAGTCCATATCGTTGGTTTACTCGTGGAATGGCTCACATACTGAATAACACACAGATGTAAAGGTACATGCATCGAGTACGTTTCGCTTAAACACCTTTCCCACATTCTACACATCTAAAGCAAGCGACTTCGGGAACGTCTAGTGAAAACAATGAAAACTCCTTATAAGTGAAAGAACAAATATTGAATAAAGTTGAAAACATTGCTGCAAAAGGAGAAATTTCACGTTTTGTCACAGTGTTTTCAATAGTCATCTGCTTTAAAGGCGTCATTAAAAGTATGTATTTGGGAAAGGTTAACTCTTCATACAAATACGATGGAAAGCCTCGGGAATTCAAAGAAGATTTCCCATAAATAATAATATTAAACAGATAAATATATACCGTTATTACATTTAACGTACCAAAGTATGCTAGCCTTTAATTTATTACGAGTATGTGTCAACATGAAATGTTTCGATGGAGACACTTACAATAAGCTTTAAGCTTTCAATTCTATATAGTTTGATATGTGTGTGTTATGTCATGTAATGTGCATATTTATGTGAAATGAAATACGTTTAAACTAAACTAAACGAAATTACTACTGAATAGAAACGGAACAAGCAAAATCGTAATTTTAACTGGTCCTTTGTCTTCCATTCAAAAATGGATGACAGAATCCTGAGATTTAAATGAATATTTCGGGCATACTTGAGATACATTGTAGATGTTCAACGTAGTGTTGAAGACGTGTAGTTCTGGTGTAGTTGAGATTTAAATGAATATTTCGGACATACTTGAGATGCATTGTAGATGTTCAACGTAGTATTGTAGATGTGTAGTTCTGGCCTTAATATATTGTAGATGTTCAACGTAGTGTTGTAGACGTGTAGTTCTGGCCCTGATATATTGTAGATGTTCAACGTAGTGTTGTAGACGTGTAGTTCTGGCCCTGATATATTGTAGATGTTCAACGTAGTGTTGTAGATGTGTAGTTCTGGCCCTAATATATTGTAGATGTTCAACGTAGTGTTGTAGACGTGTAGTTCTGGCCCTAATATATTGTAGATGTTCAACGTAGTGTTGTAGATGTGTAGTTCTGGCCCTAATATATTGTAGATGTTCAACGTAGTGTTGTAGACGTGTAGTTCTTGCCCTAATATATTGTAGATGTTCAACGTAGTGTTGTAGACGTGTAGTTCTGGCCCTGATATATTGTAGATGAACGTAGTGTTGTAGACGTGTAGTTCTTGCCATAATATATTGTAGATGTTCAACGTAGTGTTGTAGACGTGTAGTTCTGGTCCTGATATATTGTAGATGTTCAACGTAGTGTTGTAGATGTGTAGTTCTGACCCTGATATATTATAGATGTTCAACGTAGTGTTGTAGACGTGTAGTTCTGGCCCTAATATATACGTCAGACGACTTTGAAACCTTTCCAGCAAACACAATTATGAGCAATTTCTTGTTTTGCCACAATGTTATCAAAAGGCGTCAAAAAGCGTCGGTATGTGGGGAAATGCTAAACATATGAGCTCATACATACAAGTACATACATGCATAAATCTTTAGAGAAAACGAGTTAACATCAGAATATTAATGAAATATATACCTTTCCCAGGTTGAAGGAATTATGGAGACCACTATCTTTGTCTTTCACAAGTTAAACGTATTCCTTATCGTAATGGTGGACCGCGGAAAGTCACGAAGAAAATAGATTTATAAATATATCACACACATTATATTATTGGTTTAAACCATCGTTTAAATAACCTGAACATGCATTTTGTTGACGCAGTTGTTGTTTTTCATTAAGAGTGAAGAAGCATTCCTCGAAGATCCTGACCCCTCCTTTAGAATGGTCACTTTGAACTGAACTGTAGTAGTAAAGGGGTTCACTTTTGGAATAGAAGTAGAACTACATGTACATGTTTATCTTATTACATTACTTTTGGAATGTCGTTCTTCAATACTAATGTCACTCTGATAAGAGTTCACACCTTTAAGGTCACAATACACCAAATAAATTCATTCTTTGTTTTCATGTTAATCGACCAGTTTCAGCCCTAAATTGTCACACTTTCTAAGCGTTTCTCATGTAGAAAACCATATCATTGAAAAGAGTTACGTTAAAGCTTTAAATAATTTAAAGAAAATGAGGGGTCATGTAATTCACCAGGCGAAAATGGTAAATATTCTCTACTTTCACTTTTCAAAGAAGGTCAACATATTAAAAGTGATCATATCAATGGTTTCCAGTGCACATTAACAATGGATTTAAACTCAATGTCATATATTCAATGCATTCTGGTGATGGTATAAATTAATCTCTATGCAAACAAAGGTTTGTGTATGGACTATTTGGCTTAGCATGACAGCGGATGTATTTGGCGTAATTTGACATTAATGGATATGTATGTCCTTTAATCTGGATAACTCCGTTCATATTAGATAGAACTAGTGTTCCTTTGGGGTTTGATCAATTCGACATAACAATATAGACGAAGATTATACATGTGCGCATTATAAACTTGGTCTACACTGGTGGTAAATGGACATCACTATGATTATATATAGAAAGATAAGGGTAGTATTGTGTTCCACTGTGTCTGATAAGAGGAAGAAGAAGAATAGAATATACATTGTTTTGTGTAGACCGAATTTACGATGCATGTAGATTATCATACCAACTTGCACAAACATGCAAGCATGTAAGTCAAAGGCTACAATATATCAACATATGAGAAAACCAACATTGTGGACTCTGCGTAAATTATCGACCTAGATCAGCCTAAGTGTGCCGCGCAGGCTTATTACCCGAATGTTTCAGGAATCATTACGCTATATAACTCTATCTTCCTGAGACGGAATGTGTCGTCCCGGGTTAGCCTGCGAAGGCTGATCTTGATCGATACATTACGCATAGTCCATAATGTTGGTTTTCTCACGGAACGGCTCATATGTTTCTCTGGAAGCTTATGTCGAACTGAAGAATGGATTATTATCAGATTGAGCGGATATGGAGTTTGGTATGAGTTTTTAACACCAAGTTTAGTATTTCCTAAAGCAAAACAAATAAATATATATATTTAATAAAAACTCGAGTTATTCTAAAATCAATGAATACTGCTTGATTATGATTTACTGCTACTTTCAAAATAACTTCAGTTATAGCACGGAGGGTTCAGCGAAATTAAACAGTTCTTATTATAAGTACTTTCTGACACCACTAAATAACTCGAGATACAATCATCAGGTACAAAAATAGAAGCCATTAAATACTAAAATGTTATGGCCCAGATAAGAATCCGTCGTGGCCCAGTGGTTAGCGTCAGGGACTTTGAACCAGTCATCCAGGATTCGACCCATGGTTCAGTCGTCTTTAGCAAGGCACTTTTCCTAGCCTAGTACTGGTTTGTTATGCTGCTTGATTTTTTTCTGGACTAGTGTATAGTCGCCACTTCGTCCGTTCGAATGTCCGTCCCTTTTTTGGGGGCTATTTCTCGGCAACTACTGACTTGAATTCAATAAAACTTTATGGGAAGTTTCACTTACAAGATGAGATATACATGGTATCACCATGTTCCGGTTCAATCATTCAAAACAAAACTGATTAGTAGATTCGACTTCTAAGTTTACTGTTATCATTGTAAACATTAATAGACTGTCTTGATAGATTGCATACTTCGAATGCATCAGTTGATTCAGAAGTCAATAAATAGGAAAACACTGTAATGTCATGAATATTCCTGGCGGGATTTCCATGGAATTATTGTGTAATCTGATCATAAAAAGTACTTTGCAGACCGAATGATATATTCGGAGTTGGGGTCAATTTACCTTTACAAGACCAACACGAATTTATGATCTTGGAAATACTTCATTCCGGCCTGATGCATCATTGTGTGTATTGTTTTAGATACATATTTCTATATGCACGTCTGCATCTCCTCTTAACCAATCGCAATTCTACATTTAGTATTTTCAGTGCTTTGATTAAAACCATCGAATGATATATGTCAAGATCGTCTTTTGACACAAGGAATATAATCATCATGTGGGATTGATGTACCTGTCTACAACCCCCCACCCCCTGTGTGTGTATATACACCGCGAAAATCAATCTTAGCTTATTTACGAGATATGATTATCAAGAGCATCATGCATATCCATGCAATCTATGTATACAGGTAACATACGCATTCATGAAACTTTGGACATACAATATACATCAGATAATGTAATATGAATGTGCAGCCAGATCGCAATCTACAATTATTGTCGCAAATAATGTAAGGTTTGCATTTTACTACATGGACTAAAGGATTTAAAAGTAATGACAAAGAAAGGAAGAGTATGCTCGCTCCTGATACAAAACATTCAAACACACATTGAACTGGCTGATAGAATGAGTTAAATCATACTACCATTGGTGATAAAGCTGTGAGCATAATAACATGGCTGCAAGTTGTAACCCCGACTTGACTATAGATCGGCCCGGCGTTTGTTAATTATTCTGCACTAAAATCACTATACTACGTACATGTATATAAGACAGGACATGGATATAATGACTTTATACTGTTATTAAAAATACATTATACATAGCAAAATGATATATTCTTGCTTGGTAATTGTAAGTTTTGATTTCTAAAGTAGAGTTATGACAAGGTAACATATACTTAAAGGTGCTAAATTTCAGGTGATGATCTAAATTTTGAAATGCTGAAACTTATGAAAATATTGTGACTACAAATTAAGAATAAGTAGTTCAATATTATTTTGGCAGTAAATGTTGTAAATACTGTCAATTGAAAGTCATGTAAATGTACAAAATTTGGCTTACTGAGTTTGTCTACCCAGTCAAACTGAAGCGTAACAGATCAATATTTAAATGTTTAGGTACTGGAAAGTGAAATTATTACTCTAATTTCATTCCAGTATTATGATTCTAAAATTTCAAGACAACTTTTGAACAGTAATAAAACTTTGACTATAATATCTATGTTCTGGAGTGCAGCACCTCTAGGAGTAGGTGACAAGTGGGATCCTGATAAGCCTACACATTTGTTCAGTCTGGTTAGGATCGCTCTTGTCAACGAAGTTGTATATTCGTACTGATAAAATTCGAAACACTGATTAAGAGCCTGTTTAAGTATGCACTATAATTCAAATCGGCATTGATTTACAACCGCTGATTGTTGGATTATAGTATCGCATAAATCATCGACCAAATGTATGATGCTTTTTTTGACAAAAAAACCCACCAACAATTAGTAAAATTAACGTTTCTATAAACGATGTGATTTGAAAATGTTGTCAGAAATTTTCAATTGGTGACGTTCTACAAAAGTGAGTTCAAATTATTTTGATTTGTTAAAATGTGGTTTCACTGATGTGCTTTATTGCAGAATGGAAACAATCGATGCCGAGTGGTTAGCGTCGGGGATTTGGAACCAGGCGTACAGGGTTCGACCCCCCAGTCGCAGCGGTCATCGTGGAGTACCATTGGACAAGGCACATCTACTAGCCAAGTACTGGTTTGTTTACCCAGGGATCATGAATAAGTAAACTGTTTCCGTGATATAACTGAAATAATATTGAAATAGCGTAAAAAGCCAATACAACAAAAACAAAAGCACATTCTCTTATGTCGAAATGGTTTAATTGCGTTGTTCATAATGATTTTAAAACTGTCCTGATCTCGTCTTACGTGACCTATACTCATGTTCCCTTTCTTTCTTAATTAATCGAAATTTCACACCTTTGATTAAGAATATTTTTCTATAACATTACCTGAAGTGTTTTATTCATATTTTGACAAGTAGTATAACTAAATATTTTAAAGTGAGGTTTCTTATAAAGACATTTAGCATTGTTTAGAATCAAAAATGATTTTTTATAAATGTTCTCATTTTATTACAAGCTTTTCAAATCAAATATCTTGCAGATTCAACAAAAGTCGATTTTTGTTATGGGAACGATTAGCATACTTTATAGCCATACGTTTTCATGGACTTATGCTCGCCAGTATTACACAATGCATATTCCCCCGCCTTCACAAACTTACCAACATAAGTTTCGTAAACAAACTCATAGAGCGTCTCAAAACCAAGATTCTCAAACACGCGCTTAGAATAATTCGAAGACCCTTCTACTCTCACATAGAACGGAGAAATCCCCAAATGTTGCAAAACTTTCAGTTGGAAATTAACTAGTTTTGTTGCGAGTCCTCTACCTCGATAGTTTCTATCGACTGCAAGTCCTAGAAAGTGAATAGCTTCGTTCACATTGTAACGATCGTGAAAGTTTGCGCCCTCGTTTGAAATACTCACTATCCGAAATGTTTCTCTCAGGTAGAGATCCTTGATATAATCCGAATCGAGATGGGCGCCTCGCTTTGAGACCGTTGTCGTTCGTATAGCCATGATTTTATTGTCCGCAGGATTTACCAATACGAGGCTGAGATTTAATTTAAAGGCCAGTAAAAACCATAAGTCCGCTATTTCTTGTGACCACTGCAATCCAAGAGCCTTGCATATCGGTTCATCTTTAAAAAAGTATTCTCGAACGAATTCCAAGGCTTCTTTATATCGATCTTCGGTCAACAGAATAACTTTTCCTTCCAGTGGTTGGTCATGGCTTGACTTGACAATTGCCTACAACGATATGCATTCCATTTATTTGATTCCTTTACGAGAAAGGGGTTCTTAATTGGCTAACTGACAAGATAAGTCGTCTGTGTTACATGTGAAAAGTAAAAGATGTATCATCTTGGAATATAGACAATTAAATTGAATTTTAAATAATATTATGGAAAATAAATACCTTCTCGCCATTAGTTTTGGATGTGTGTAAAGATCGTCATCATTTCCATACCCGAACCATCTTGACTTCATTGGATAACTTTATTTTTATTTTACTTAGATACTTTCAGGACAGAGTTCAGCCACTTTTTAACGTTACGAATTAAGATTAAGCGAATGTTGTTTACATCAAGAATAGAACTACGTAGTAAAATATTAACTTATAATGCACGTCTGCTGCAGAGACGTCAGAAAGCGATTGTATGAGGAAAAGGGTTAACAACAGTTTTGTTTGTAGCATTTGTTTATATTGTGTTTAGTGCCGATGTCAACGATATTGCATGAATATCACCCAAATGTGATCTAAAAGTCGCTTGTGTCCTCGAGGTGGACGCTCTAGATAACCATTATTCCGCCGTTTCGTTTAACCTTTTCTCACATACAACAATTCTGCAGCAGACGACTTACTTGGAAAACATCTTGTTGAATTTATGGTAAATTATAGTTTAATCATTGAATAGAGTTGAAAACATAACGGTTAATTGAGAAATTGCTCATCAAGTACTCTGCAGCAGAACTATCAGACAGCGTCTGCATGTGGGAATGGGTTAACACTTTCCAACATGCTAACTTTTTTTTAAAGCTGCTGTAGCAGACGATTTGTGAAACCAGTATGACAAACTGCTTTAAACTCTTTTCAATAATCTTATCTTCATTTAAAGAGAGTATCCATATTTTTGCCGAGAGGTTTTGAAAATCGTCTGCTGTAAACTAGTAATGTGTGAATAAGGGGTTACGTGTATTATAACCGAGTAAACCTGGTTTTCTACAGAACTTTCAAAGGACAACCTTAGATAATATTAAAACTTTTTTTTTTATAATACATTAAATGTTGGAAAAGTCAAATGATGATAGACCGGTTCGGACATAAGTTGCTTACGCTGTTGACTTCTTCCTTTGTAAACGACGTCGATGATCGAAATGTTGCCTTAGACATTGTCTTGTAAGGTGCCCTTGAGCCTGAAATGAAATATATAGAGTTACCTCCCGTACCAGGTATGTGCTGTTTAAACTTGTACTTGTATTTACTCAAGTACCAATTTGCACATGCTAAGTAAAACTCACTTCGCTTCTTAAACTGCACGAGCTCCTTCTTACTCAAGTACTAGAGCGAAATGGAGGGTACTCACTATATAAGTACTTTCACGCTTATGAAAATTAATGTGAAATGCACCATACAACAACAAAATGAATTATATAGAGAGTTATATGTCCTTGACTTTATCCTAGCCTAGTACTGGTTGTCTAACCCAGGGATCATAAATAAGTGAACTGTTGCAGAGATATAACAGAAATAATGTTGAAAACGGCGAGATCCTAAAAAAAAAGAAAGAATCCTATACCCGTACTGGAATGAATCGTCCATTTAGTAGAACTGAAAGTGTGTAGAAATAAGCTCAGTGTCTACAAGGTCAAATGATTATCGTCATGTTGTGGAAATATAATCCCTTTTACAATTAGTCTAAAAGGTCAAATGATTACCGTCATGTTTTGGAAAAAGAATCCCTTCTACAATTAGTCTACAAGGTCAAATGATTACCGTCATGTTTTGAAAATAAAATCCTTTTTATAATTAGTCTACAAGGTCAAATGATTACCGTCATGTTTTGGAAATGAAATCCTTTTTGGACGGTACCTCGAAGGGTACTGTCTATAGCCATGTGCATTTTGAGAAATCGTACAACAATTAGCTCCCTGATTATAAACAGTATGACAGAGTAAAGCTGGGTACCAAAAACCGAGAGGGATTATTTTATACCCACTACAAAAAAGTAGTGCCAATTATCAGGCAATATAACTGCTTTTCGAAAACATTTGTGAATCAAGATATCTGAATTTTGAAAAAGGACTGTAAAAAGGCAGCATTAGTGGTTGAAGTATTACGTTTACAATTTTGCGTTGAAGTTTGAATTAATATATTCATAAACAATGTATGAATATATACAAATATTTTACATGTTTCAATCAGAAAGAATTTAATTTTTAGAAACGAAATAATATTGACACTATTACAATTCATACGTTATTATGTTTTTTAAAATTTCGTTTAATATAAAATCGTAGTACGGCAATTTTGATGATATCACGTGATATTTTGATTTTCTTGTAGATCAGAAGTGATTTTGGGATGTTTGGTAGTATTAACAATAATGCCAAACGCTTCGATGAAAACTATCTGTAGTATTAACAATAAAGCCAAACGCTTCGATGAAAAACTATCTCCCAACTAATTATCTAGCCAATCGATTCATTTTACTGAAAATGGTAAGGAACGACAACTCTGCGAAGGAGAACTTGCAACTTCCGTTCAAAATGAAAGTAGAAATCTGACAAGCTGCCCTGACGATAGATTGTTAATGTGAAGAAAAGACACATGAAGTTTTATATTGAGGAATACTGACAGGAAAGAAATGTGTGCACGCCTAAAATGTTCATTTAGTCATCAATCCGTGAAACGTTCGAGGTAGGTCTGTCAATTAAACTGTAATTTGGAGTGGATTTTTTTTTCGCCCTGTGCTGTATCGTAACCGAATATGAAAATAAGCTCACATGTATTTCATGTACACGTATGTCTGAAAATGGACCAATTCCTGTAGACATTCGCTTGTTCGTTTTATCATCTGACATCTGTTAATTATTTAAAAGGGTGGCATATGAAGGAATATAAAAAATAATAAATGAAGGACTTCGGAGACTTCGTACATATATTGTACAAGTATATCATTGTTACTGTATGTATACACTATTTAGGCTCATTTGAGGACTTAGGAGACAAAAGAGGTTAAGTGATGTGAAAACTGCTTTCAAATTTAAGTGTGTACAATTATTTGTATTGATGATTAGGTCTTTGATGATATTAATATGTACATACAAGTTTATTATTGAAAAGAATGAAGAAATACAATGTATATTGATAAATGAATTTTCCAGATTTTGTCTATACTTAGATGGAGCATATGCATGATGCTTTGACACAAATGTTATTCAATTAACGCACAAAAACATATGTATATTTGTGTACGTTATGTTATAAATTGTCTAGTGATACCATGTCTAACTGACACTTTGCCTTGACGTCATTTATAAAGTTATATTGACATAAAAGTAGTGAGGCTTCGCCGTTTCTAGGTCTAAATTACATGTAAATGGTCAGTTAAGACTGGTGAGACTGCATAATATGATACATAGGCTCCTCTGAGTCTTCACTGGATACATATGCATTATAACCCCAAATAACTTAATGCAGATCAATAATTGCAAAGTATCTATTATAAACGGACTATTTTATTATTCAAATCATAGCATACATATATATTGATAAAGAATGGTTTTGTGCAGACATGTATACACATCTTGATTTTATTTTTATTGTGCAATCAGTAACATTATGTATTTTTGTTTCGTTTCAGATCATGGAAATGTTGACGGATTGTAATGCACAATACGCAACATTACTTGTGAAGAAGATTCATAATGTCAGTGTATTGGACATTTTTACAACCAACCTTTATGTATTGGAAAAGTTGGGGTATATTTACTGTTATTTCCGGTTTCGTTTTTAGTTGAATCAGAGAAATAAAAGACAAATGGCAAGTCCTGGAGGCAACAAAACGGGTAGAAAACAAAAACAAAACGACGTTAATGACATTCTTCAAAGCTGGTAACAGCATTGAGTCGTTGTGATAATTATTCTGAATGAAAGTGTTTATTCTGTAAAGGTAACTCGGAAAACAATAACGGAATGGAAGGACAAGTATCTAGGAGATGTAAACGACACAAATACGAATCAAGGATGCACAATGTGATCTGTTTTTGTTTACTATAATACAGGAAGATAACTGTGTAATTAACTAATTACTATGAACAAGACATTCAAGTAAATCATTTTGAGCTATAACAGGAAGACACTTGTACATGATAACTAACATTAAGTAGATCATTTTGAACTACATATTGTGTCACACAGGGTGAACCTGTTGATAAATTTGATCAGGCAGATCATTTGTTTTGTTAAATGACCCAAGATGTAAAAGGTTTGTTAAATGACCCAAGATGTAAAATTTAAAAGTAAAACTGTAAGTTTACTAGCATTTGTCAACAGTAAGAGGCATGACTAAAAAGCATTGTGACAAAAGGAGAAATTGCTCGTATGGAGCAATTTCTTCCTCTGCTTCCATTTTTTTCAAAAAGCCGTCTGCTGCAGAGGCGTCAGAAAGTGTCTATTTGAGGGAAAGGGTGATTGAAATATTATAATTAGCTCCTCTGGCTGAAAGCTAGTCGAGCTTATGTCATGGCGAATTGTCCGTCGTGCATGCGTGCATGCGTTAACTTTTTGCTTCAAACGACTTAACCACTTGGCCAATTAAGGTGAAACTTCATAGGAAGCATCCTCTTAATGTCCTCTTCTAAATTCATTCAAATTGTTGGGATCGATGCACAATTCTGGTTTCCATGGCAACCAAATTAAAAGAATAGGGAAAACTTAAAAAAGCTTCTCCTCCGAAAGTGACAGGCCGATTTTCAAATAATTTTGTAGAAATGTTCCTAGGGTGACCCTCTATCAGATTTCTTCAAGCCATGTTGATTGGTCGAAAACTATGGCTGCCAGGGGGCGGGGCTATTTTGACTTTTATGGCTATAGTGAAAACTTAAAAAGTCTTCTCTTCCGAAATTTTCAAATAATTTTGTAGAAATGTTCATTGGGAGACCCTCTATCAGATCCTTCAAGCCAAGTTGATTGGTCGAAAACTATGGCTGCCAGGGGGCGGGGCTATTTAGCCTTACATGGCTATAGTGAAAAATCTTCTCCTCCGAAAGTTTTGGGCTGATTTTCAAATAATTTTGTAGAATGTTCCTTGGGAGACCCTCTATCAGATCCTTCAAGCCATGTTGATTAGTCAAAAAAGATGGCAGTCAGAGGGTAGGGCTATTTTGCCGCATATGGCTATAGTGAAAAATCTTCTTCTCCGAAAGTTTCGGGCTGATTTTCAAATAATTTTGTAGAAATGTTCCTAGGATGGTCTTCTATCAGATTCCTTCAACAGTGTTGATTGGTCAAAAACATGGCCATCAGGGGGCGGGGCTGTTTGAAGATTTAATTTTTGCCTAATGGCCGTGGAGCGATACTGGCCCTCTTGGGCCTCTGGTTTTTTAAATCTGATCAAAGCTTTCTCTGTCTAGATTCCAGAGAGTACTGGCACATGTTCATAAGAAGAATTAATTTCAAAATGAAATTATTGATCACAAAAGGAAAAAGCACGTTATGAGATTTAACTTCTGACATAAAGTTTTAAGATTTTCTATTGCATCATTATTGTCTACAGCCTATATACATTCAAAGGTCAGTTTACTATTTTTTTCTCTGTATATTCAAGTTGATATGTACTCATCATGCAACAGAATTTACATGTACAAAATATGTCCCCAATTTTTCAATTGTTGAACATAGTAATGGGAAGAAAAGTTTGAAATTTTTAACACAACTGTACATTTTGACCTGTTGATTTTTTGGCAAACTTCAAGGATTGGAAGAAATATTTGAACGGAAACAATATCACAGGCTCTTTTAAAAAAAAAAATACCCAAATTTAACCAATCTACAGCAGACAACTTTGAAAATATCTTTGCAAGCTCACTTTGGTAAAGCATGTTTCCTATTTTATTACTCAGTTTACCGTAGCTCAGTCAGTAGAGACACGGGCTGTTAATCCAAGGGTTGTGAGTTCGAGCACCAGCTTGGCCTACATTCCTTCCGACATTTGACATGACTACCACCAATGGGCTTTCAGACTATGTGGAAAAGCAGCCAGTTGCTTGGAAAGAATGTTGTGTGAAGTACTGGTATGAGAAAGCCAAGAAATATATGAGTAGTTGAACTGGCTGCCGTGATATGACTGAAAGATTGATGAAAATGGTGTTAAACCCCAATTAATCAATCAAACTATTTTATTACCTAATACTTTGAGACTTGGAAAACTTGTTCATCTAATACCCTTCTTCTCATTGTATACTAAATAGGCTGAGTGTAGCATATGTTTTTGGGTAAAAAGTATCAATTTTGATGTATTTTGGTTGTATTGGAAAATTGGACATTGTTGGTTAAGTTACAGGTCAATTTGACAGAAAATCCACAGGTGAAATTTGTCTATCCTTGTAAGCTTGTGTGGCATGCTTAGGCTGATCCGGATCGATACTTTACGCAGAGTCCACAATGCTGGTTTGCTCGCAGGACTGCTCAAATTATAGGAAAATCTAGTTAACTCTCTGGAAGCCGCATGTTTTACTTGAGCATGTTGAAACTTTCTCAGAATATTTGCTTGTATAATATCTAGCCTAAGTTCGAATATGTGCCAGATCCAGTAAAGAACTAGGTCACTTAGCCAAACACTGTAGAAAAATCTTGTTAACACTATAGACACATCATTTTTGTATTGAGCATTTTGAAACCTTGTCAGAAAGTTTGTCTTGATAATAGGCCAATTTCAAATATTGGTTATTTTGGATAAAACATTAGGGCACTAAGCCAAGTTGGAGGAAAATCTTGTTAACCCTTTCCCTCATATTATAGAGGCGTTCTGACGCCTCTGCAGCAGATGGCCTTTTGAAAACATAGAAACAAAAGAAGAAGTTGCTCAAAACGAGCAATTTCTCCTTTTGCCACAATGTTTTCCACTTTTAGTCATAGGTTATCCATTCAATTATAGAGGTTTTGTATCATTTGACAAAATATGTTCAAAGTCGTCTGCTGCAGAATTGTCGTATGAGGGAAAGGGTTAAGACTCTGGAAGCAGCACTTTTAGCTTGAGCATGCTGAAACTTTGTCAAAATGATTGTTTTTATTATATTTATTTTGAATATGGGTATTGTTTGTTAAAAAATTAGGTCACTATGCCAAGTTGTAGGACAATCTTGATTTAACACTTAAGAGACCACAATTTTGACTTTAGCGGCTTGAAACTTTGTCAGACAGTTTTTCTTGATGATATACAGGCAAATTTAGACATTGGTTATGTTGAGTCAAAAATTAGGTCCCTTGATCAAATTTAAGAAAAATCTTGTTAATGCTCTGGAAGCCATGTTTTTAACTCTAGCATGATGAAACTTTACCAGAATGTTTATCTTGATGATATTTAGGCCAACTTCGAATATGGTCTGGCTAAAAACTAGGTCACTAGGCCAATATTGAGAACTATTTTGTAAACACTCTAGTCACCACATTTCTCTCAAATGTTCCTTGCGTGACTCTTTACTAAGAGTGTTAATATAAAGTTGATTCTTTAGATACTATAGATAATAAATAGTTTTGCTACAGGTACTATTTACCCTTTCTACACTACAGACACATGTTGTCTAATCTTCAACAGATGGATGGTATGAGAAATGTTGACAGTTTTCTCAATGTTTTATTCACTTTTAGTTTCATCAATACAGATTTACCAATATCTTTAGTTAAACATTTTCAAATCATCTGCTGTAGAGTTTATCCATGTAATAAATTACCTATCACAAATGTGCTTGTTTTTCTAACTGTATCTACTGTCTACAGTTCAAGAGTTTAATTATAGATCTCTGGAAATAAGGTTAACCCTGTCTTAAATAAATGTTTGAACTGTATGCATTTCTGCTTTTTTGTTTACATTTTTTCCAATTATGTGACTTGTGTTGTAACTTTCCAAAAAATGGAACAGTTGATCGTGCCTACACATTATTAAATCATTTCTAAAAATCTATATCTAACATCGTAAGTGAAATAACACCAACTACAAAGCCTCGAGTTATTGTGTTATGACACAGTAAGTAGAACAAATAAATGATCAAATAGTCATCCAGCCACATTTACAACGTCTTTCGACTGAGACCTGTTAAAACATTTAATGCAAATAAGTGTAAAGTCTTACCGAACGTTGATTCCGCACCTGTTCCACTTTTGGAGTAATGAAGTATGTCTGTGTTTAAACCGCTTATGTTAGCATGTTATACACAGTATGTATACACACACTCTACTATACGCATAGAGTACAGGATGATTCATCCAAGAGCCTGTCTATTGAGGTCAAAGGGAAGCAATTCGGATCGGAGCGCCGGAAAGACAATTTTGTCCAGGGGATTTCAGATGAATTCATAAGACTGAAGTGGTCTCCTCGGAATAAGGGTGACCTTTGATTTAACGTCATAGCTAAAGAAAAAAAGTGGGATAACGTGTGAGTTTTTTGTGCTTTTTTGGTAGTTTTAGTTTTGATAATGAACTTTAATTGAATAAAGGTTTCTGGGTTATTTCGGCTGCTGGGAAGGAGCCATAGCCGAAAACGCTATAATGGTCGCCTATGGAAAATGAATTGCTTCCATCTGACCTTCAACGCATTAACTGTCTTATAATGACGATTATTATTTGTGCACCTTTTATTATGTTGTGTACATTTGCTATTATGTTGTGTACATTTGTTATTATTTTGTGTACATTTGTTATTATGTTGTGTACATTTGTTATTATTTTGTGTACATTTTTTATGATGTTGTGTACATTTGTTATTATTTTGTGTACATTTTTTATCATGTTGTGTTCTTCCTTTGTTGTGTCGTGTATATTACGGTATGTGCTTTATTTACTTTGTTACGTGCTTTTTGTTGTTAGTTTATGTAGCTTCTTAAATATGCTTTGTGCACTCATGTTTATGTTTGTGGTCGTTGAATGGTGCTATGTACAATACGTATTGTGTTATGTGCATTTTCGTATTACACGCCATATGCATGTTCGTATTACACGCCATAATAAAGGAAGTCCACAAAGTAATGAAAACTGTACACATCATAATAATGCGGTTGCACACAATAGAATAATAATCGTCTTTAAAAGACAGTTGAGGCGTCCATAACTGTCTGCTAGGCACACTATTTGCTATCTCTATAAATATGGCTGCCATGATATCAGACATAGTGCAATAATTCAAATGGTAGCAATATTACAGTCGTTTGTGAATAATTAAAACGTTAACTGAAAATAATTTTAGAGTCTTACCGAATATGAATTCCGCACGTGTTATGAACTATGTCTGTGTTAAGTGTGTTTAAACCGCTGGTGTATGCATAATAATACACATTCGCGTTCACTCTCTATTCTACGCATATAGATTATATGTATAAGGTGGTTCCTCTGAAAGCCCGTCTGATAGGCACACTATTTGCTATCTCTATAAATCTCACTGTCATGTATCAGACATGGTGTAGTAATTGAAACGGTAGCAATATTACAGTCGTTTGTGAATAAACACAAATATTGGTAGGGAATCTTGGGTGATACGTTTAAAATTAAATATATTGACCTGAAATAATTATCGGAAATAATCCGCACATGGCTTTACGCATATTGCAAATTACGTCACTGAAGTAGCGTTTTATGTCCGATGTCTATTTGCTTTACAATTTGATATTTTTATGCAAGACTCGTTGGTCTAGTGAGTGATTAACACACTGAACTGTCAATCCAAAGGTCTGGGGTTCAAATCCGGTCTAGGTTCTAAATTTTAAGTGTCTACCACTCAACTTTATGTTAAATACTGGTCCTTTCCATGAAAAGATGCCTCTCGTGTATCGGTGCTTAACACTGAGCTTGTTAAAGTACCAATGGGTCTTTTCGGAAAGAGATAGGATCTAACTCTGTTTCTCGAATGTATCTACACCTGTCAGATGCTTGTACACGATATAATGTACACAATATCAAATGGTCCTATGAAAGCTAGAAACATGATACTCAATCAGAGAAATTGGTTTATCACATAACTTGCACTCCAGGAGTGACATAAAGCAGTGACATAAATATCATATGTAACTAGTTACATAAATAGCCGACTCATAGCACGTATGTGACGTCACTCCAGTGTGAAGTCACTTTAAATGACAGCATATTGTTTCCAATTGTTCTGAATTTCGGCATTTATTAAAAATAATGTTTAAAGAGAATAAATCTCGATAAATGAAATGTTATAAGTGCCTTGTTGCTAATTTTGTATAAAATCAAAAGGTTATCGATAGGGACCACTATTTACAGTGGAAGTATGCATTAGAACTTCGGGGTGAACTTCGGTCACTGTTTATATGAGGATGAAAAAATATCGATTTAAAGATTGAAAACAATCTTTTTATGGTGTTATGTGATAAATAGAATCTTACATGAGTGCTTATTTGATATTATTTTTTATGAAACTCGTCGACTGAAACGAATATGACGAGCCTCGCGTCATATTATTTCAGTCGACTCGTTTCATAAAAACAATAACAAATAAGCACTCATGTAAGATCCTCTATATATCTAATTACATTACCTTACAAGACGGTTGTAAATTCATATTGAAACAATATGTAGTTACAACCGTTTGCATGAAGCCCATGAGTTTTCGATAATAACCCTCCTATGTAAGTGTTTTATCAAAATAAGTGTCTAAGTGGTTAAATTTATCACTAAAATGGATCCATTTCGTGAGAGAGAAGGAATAAGTGCGTTGTAAGATATTTTTGAGTCTTGCATCATTCAAGATACAAAATAGTGATTTCCTTTGTACGCTGATGTTTTAGACAGAAAAAGTTAACATATTGGAAAAAGTTTCTTATCATTTCTGTTAGCTTAGCTTTATTGTGCACGCAATCACTGCGTAGTATGTTATTTTATATCACTGCATATGTTACTTAACTCTGCTTTCAACAGTTGTATAGTTATATCGAGGTAAAATGCATTTTTATTTTGCCATTAATCGGTATTCCCCCTGATTATTATTTAATAACTTAGAGGTAACCCTTTTCAATGGTATAGGGTGTCCTACCTGTAAACTAATGAAAAAAGTGTGACAACTGAGGGCTGAACGTTGTTTATTCACATGGAAACAAAGGAGGAGTTTAATTGGTATCGTTTGACCTATATACGTCATAGTTAATTTAAACCGTCCTTAATACTCGATAACATTTTAACCAGTTTGTGTCGCTACCTTATATGGGTAAACGGACACAACTATGAATGAATCATGCAACGTATAACTTCAATTGATTGAGTGATTGGAGTTTAACGCCGTTTTTAACAATTTCTCAGTTATATCACGGCGGCCAGCTCACCTTCTTATGCATTTCCTAGTTTTCTCACACCAGTACTCCACACAACAATCTTCCCATGCAACTGGCTGCTTTTCCACATAGACTTAGCCCATTGGTGGAAGACGAATGACGCATGTCGCATTGACTTTTGTCAATCCTCTAAAAGAAAGTTGGCCGAGCCGGGATTCGAACTCACAGCCCCTGGATTGACAGCCCGCGTCGCTACCGACTGAGCTACCGGGGCGTATAAATTCAAACCGTACTAAATAGTCTTTATCTTTTGAACCCGTTTGTGTCGCGGTACGTGGAAACAAACGTTCATCCGTAAATTATTCAGATCAATATAATAATATTATAATCAGAGGACTCGATAAAGGGGAGATAACTGGTATTTTTCCAACGATATAGCTCAACCAATTTCTATGTTCTGGGTACTCAAAGTAATTGTCTCATTGAGACGACTCTTTTGGGTACCCACAACATAGGGTTTGAATGTCAGATAAGGTTTTTAGAACGTAACAAATTCGCCCTTTATCTAGAGCTCTGTATAATTATTATAGACATTTGAGCCGTCCCGCAAGAAAACCAACATTGTGGAATCTGCGTAAAGTATCGATCCGGATCAGCCTTAGCATGCCGCGGAGGCTAACTCGGACAGACACTTTTCACCTCCTCTGGATTTACTGTTTCAGGAATCATTGCTCTATTCCTCTATCCCCTTGAGAAGGAATGTGTCGGCCCGGATTAGCCTGCGCCGACTGCGCAGGCTTAATCTGGGTCGCTAAATTACGGAGAGACCGTAATTTTGTTTTCTCGGGGGACGGCTCATTTAACTGGTACACGCTGCACTCACGTGGGGTCTCACTTCTACCGTTTTATCAGTTATGACATCTAAGTATTGATATGGACGTTGAAGGAAATTGAGCCTTAACATGATCCTTCGTTATTGTGTATCCATACTATTTTTAACCCTGTCCCTTAATAATCTAAACCTTTTCCAACATACAAACGGTTTCCTACAAATTTTTTTAAAGAGTCAAGCGTAATCAACGGTTGTAACGTAACTCTCTACATATCATAAACGTACTGCATTTATACTCACTGAACCGGACACTTCTCACTCGCATATCCCCGCTAATTGGGTTTAATTAACAATTCATAACAATTCATAACAATTCATAACAATACATAACAATACATATCAATTCATAACAATGCATAACAATTCATAGCAATGCATACACATTCATAACAATGCATATAACAATACATAACCATTCATAACAATACATAACAATACGTAACAATACATAACAATGCATATAACAATACATAACCATTCATAACAATACATAACAATGCGTAACAATACGTAACAATACATAACAATGCATATAACAATACATAACCATTCATAACAATACATAACAATGCGTAACAATATATAACAATGCATATAACAATACATAACCATTCATAACAATGCATAACAATTCATAACAATGCATATAACAATACATAACCATTCATAACAATACATAACAATGCATACCAATTCATAACAAAATATAACCATTCATAACAATGCATAACAATTCACAACCATGCATATAACAATACATAACAATTCATAACAATACATAACAATATATATCAATTCATAACAATGCATAACAATTCATAACAATGCATAGCAATGCATACCAATTCATAACAATGCATATAACAATACATAACCATTCATAAAAATACATAACAATACATATCAATGCGTAACAATGAATATAACAATACATAACCATTCATAATAATGCGCAACAATACATAACAATGCATATAACAATACATAACCATTCATAACAATACATAACACTGTGTAACAATACATAACAATGCATATAACAATACATAACCATTAATAACAATGCATAACAATACATAACAATACATAACAATGCACATAACAATTCATAACACTACTTAACAATTCATAACAGTTCATAACAATTCGTAACAATACATAACAATTCATAACAAAACATAACAATGCACATAACGATTCATAACAATTCATAACAATGCATAACCATGCATAACAATACATAACAATTCATAGCAATACATAACAATACATAACAATGCATAACAATTCAAAACAATTCAAAACAATTCATAACAATGCATAACCATACATAACAATTCATAACAGTTCATAACCATTCATAACAATTCATATCAATTCATAACAATGCTCAACAATACATAACAATTCATAACAATTCATAACGTATCTGCGTTCAATAAACACGTACCTTCCCACATAAAGACGTTTTATGACGCCTCCGCTGCAGACGACTTTTGAAAACATTGTGGTAAACATAGAACATGCTCGAAATTAGCAACTTACCCTTTTACCACAACATTTCAGCCTTTACCAATAATTATACCCTCCCTCATTAACAGCGATTCTCCATGATTGAATGTAGACAGCGAGACAATTCTGTTGAGTACCCACAACATAGGGTTGAGTCACAATAGAAATATTTGTTTGTAAAGACCAGTTAGATCCTCTTTATCTAGTACTCTGACTTAAGCAATAAGACTCCTAATCTCTTAAAAACGAACACACATAGCCATGTGTTAAATACCAGACTAAGATAATACACGAGGTCTTAATGAAATACACTGTTAGAAAAAGCGTTACACATCATTTTTTCGACATCAATTTCGATTCGAAACCAAATGGGGAACAACAATGGCGGTTCGTAAATTTATATTTCCATGACCCTAGCAACCATCGTAAAGGACAACAATTGCGCGATAAATCGTAAATGTTAATTTATCAAAACTGATTAAAAGCAGTTGTTTATTTTCTAAATGTATATTCGAAGGATTTAAAATCACACACAACGACACATTTAAATAGCAAATGAAAAGGTTATTTCATAATTATGAGAAACTATTGTGTTTGGACTCGTTCGCGCAACTCAGCCGAAGGAACTCGTCCAACATCATATTTTGCCACACTGATGCAATAACCTATAATATTAGATATTTAAATAAACCTGCATCATCAGACTTTATCAACGTTGACTGATAGTGTAGATTATGTACTTGAACGACTTAACCCTTCACCACATATAGATGCAAACGCATCTGCAGGAGACTTTTGACTTTTAAAAACAGTATGCCAAAAGAAGAAATTGCTTAAAACGAGCAATTTCTCCTTTTGCCACAATGTTTTCAACTCTTTTCAGTAATTAAACCTATATTGATAGAGTTTTTCCATGTGTTTGCCTAGATACTTTCAAAGTCGTCTGCTGCAGATTTGTTGTATGTCGTAAAAACTTAACAGTATTGTATGTGCTAGATTTTCACCGTACACCATTGATTAGTGGGCTCTTGTGTAAATCTGATATCTCAACTGTGTACACTAATAACTAAACCCTTGTCCTTAGATACAGAATACGGATTCTCAATATGTTTGCCTAGACATTTTTCGAAGTGATCTGCTGTAAATTTGGTCTATGTGATAAAGAGTTGAGCAGACTAAAAAATATCACGGTATTGCCTTCAAAGATTATGGCGATTAGTATTCGATTACATAACACATATCACTGAAGGCGTTCGTAGAGCGCCTAACTGTTTGCATCTGCAATGAATACATGATCTGTAAATGAATGTTCAAGTAACATTCGTGATTTGTACTGAGCCACATGCTGTCTACACTTTCACTGCGTTTGGAAATGACCTAAAATGTTCCATTTACGGCATATTGCTAAACCATTATTGCAGGCAATAAATCGTAGGAATGTGTCCTGTATCTTCAAATAGTGTTATCACATAACATATTGCCTTATACAAATCATGTCTCCCATTCCCGAGTTACAATTTCTTGAAAAAAGGTTTACTTTATCTTAAATATGCGTTAGAACTGCATGCATTTCTGCCTTCATGTTAACATAATTTGCAATTATGCAACTGTGTTGTTACTCCCAAAAAGTGCAACATGTGACCAGCTTTTTCTCACTCATAACAGTGGTACAGTTCCACAGTACTTTCAGTGCTTTGATTCTGATTAGGTCAAGTAACTGTGTACTTGTGTACTTGGGTACTTGTGTGGCTATACCCTATCCACTATATTTACACTTTCTTCTATTTCTTTAGATTTCACTCCTCTGAAAAAAAGAAAATATTGAACAAGGATTAAAAAAGGAAATAGCTATCGGAAATCGCAAAGAAAACTTCATTCAGAGTCCAAAATGTTGGTTTTCGCGTGGAACGGCTCATTTCTTTTATTTCGAGTACCTTCAACCCTTTCCTATCAATGTTTTGTTTTTGTCTGTATAGTGTTCAACGTCGCTATATCATTGTGTTCAGTTATATCACGGCGATTCTTGTGTGAGTAAGCAGTACTACTGGTCTATTTTTCACGATTTAGCGATTCAGTCGTAATTCTAACCCCAAAACGCTGAGCGCGAAAGAGGGAAGTCGATAACAACCATTTTTTTTTTTTTTGACACGGCCGGGGATCCAACCGGTGACGTCCAGCACCCGAGGCGGACGCATTACCACTATACTACCAAGGTGTACGCATTACCACTACACTACCGAGGCGGACGCGTTACCACTACACTATCGAGGCGGACGCGTTACCACTACACTACCGAGGCGGACGCGTTACCACTACACTACCGAGGCGGACGCATTACCACTACACTACCGAGGCGGACGCGTTACCACTACACTATCGAGGCGGACGCGTTACCACTACACTACCGAGGCGGACGCGTTACCACTACACTACCGAGGCGGACGCATTACCACTACACTACCGAGGCGGACACGTTACCACTACACTACCGAGGCGGACACGTTACCACTACACTACCGAGGCGGACGCGTTACCACTATACTCCAGAGGCGGACGCATTACCACTATACTACCGAGACGGACGCGTTATCACTACACTACCGAGGCGGACGCGTTACCACGACACTACCGAGGCGGACGCGTTCCCACTACACTACCGAGGCGGACGCGTTACCACTACACTACCGAGGCGGACGCGTTACCACTACACTATCGAGGCGGACGCGTTACTACTACACTACCGAGGCGGACGCGTTATCACTACACTACCTAGGAGGACGCGTTATAACTACAATACCGAGGCGGACGCGTTCCCACGACACTACTGAGGCGGACGCGTTACCACTACACTACCGAGGCGGACGCGTTACCACTATACTACCGAGGCGGACGCGTTATCACTACACTACCGAGGCGGACGCGTTACCACTACACTACCGAGGCGGACGCGTTACGACTACACTACCGATGTGAACGCGTTACCACTACACTACCGAGGCGGACGCGTTACGACTACACTACCGAGGCGGACACGTTCCCACTACACTACCGAGGTGGACGCGTTACGACTACACTACCGAGGTGGACGCGTTACGACTACACTACCGAGGCGACGCGTTACCACTACACTACCGAGACGGACGTGTTACTACTACACTACCGAGGCGGACGTGTTACCACTACACTACCTATGCTGACGCGTTATCACTACACTACCGAGGAGGACGCGTTACCACTACACTTCCGAGACGGACGCGTTACCACTACACTATCGAGGCGGACGCGTTACTACTACACTACCGAGGCGGACGTGTTACCACTACACTACCTATGCTGACGCGTTATCACTACACTACCGAGGAGGAAGCGTTACCACTACACTACCGAGACGGACGCGTTACCACTACACTACCGAGGTGGACGTGTTACCACTACACTACCGAGGAGGACGCGTTACGACTACACTACCGAGTCGGACGCGTTACGACTACACTACAGAGGCGGACGCATCACGACTACACTACCGAGGCGGACGCGTTACCACTATACTACCGAGACGGACGCGTTACCACTACACTACCGAGGTGGACGCGTTACCACTACACTACCGAGACGGACGCGTTACGACTACACTACCGAGACGGACGCGTTATCACTACACTACCGATGTGGACGCGTTATCACTACACTACCGAGGTGGACGCGTTATCACTACACTACCGAGGCGGACGCGTTATCACTACACTACCGAGACGGACGCGTTACCACTACACTACCGAGGTGGACGTGTTACCACTACACTACCGAGGAGGACGCGTTACGACTACACTACCGAGACGGACGCGTTACCACTACACTACCGAGGTGGACGCGTTATCACTACACTACCGAGGCGGACGCGTTATCACTACACTACCGAGACGGACGCGTTACCACTACACTACCGAGGTGGACGTGTTACCACTACACTACCGAGGAGGACGGGTTACGACTACACTATCGAGGCGGACGCGTTACGACTACACTACAGAGGCGGACGCATCACGACTACACTACCGAGGCGGACGCGTTACCACTACACTACCGAGACGGACGCGTTACCACTACACTACCGAGGTGGACGCGTTACCACTACACTACCGAGACGGACGCGTTACGACTACACTACCGAGACGGACGCGTTATCACTACACTACCGAGGTGGACGCGTTATCACTACACTACCGAGGTGGACGCGTTATCACTACACTACCGAGGCGGACGCGTTATCACTACACTACCGAGACGGACGCGTTACCACTACACTACCGAGGTGGACGTGTTACCACTACACTACTGAGGAGGACGCGTTACGACTACACTACCGAGACGGACGCGTTACCACTACACTACCGAGGTGGACGCGTTATCACTACACTACCGAGGCGGACGCGTTATCACTACACTACCGAGACGGACGCGTTACCACTACACTACCGAGGTGGACGTGTTACCACTACACTACCGAGGAGGACGCGTTACGACTACACTATCGAGGCGGACGCGTTACGACTACACTACAGAGGCGGACGCATCACGACTACACTACCGAGGCGGACGCGTTACCACTACACTATCGAGGCGGACGCGTTACCACTACACTATCGAGGCGGACGCGTTACCACTACACTACCGAGGTGGACGCGTTACGACTACACTACCGAGGCGACGCGTTACCACTACACTACCGAGACGGACGCGTTACCACTACACTACCGAGGCGGACGCGTTACCACTACACTACCGAGGCGGACGCGTTACCACTACACTATGGAGGCGGACGCGTTACCACTACACTACCGAGGCGGACGCGTTACCACTACACTATCGAGGCGGACGCGTTACCACTACACTATCGAGGCGGACGTGTTATCACTACACTATCGAGGCGGACGCGTTACCACTACACTATCGAGGCGGACGCGTTACCACTACACTATCGAGGCGGACGCGTTATCACTACACTATCGAGGCGGACGCGTTACCACTACACTACCGAGGCGGACGCGTTACCACTACACTATCGAGGCGGACGCGTTACCACTACACTATCGAGGCGGACAAGTTACCACTACACTATCGAGGCGGACGTGTTACCACTACATTACCGAGTCGGACGCGTTACCACTACACTATCGAGGCGGACGCGTTAGCACTACACTATCGAGGCGAACGCGTTACTACTACACTACCGAGGCGGACGTGTTACCACTACACTATCGAGCCTGACGCGTTACCACTACACTACCGAGGCGGACGCGTTACGACTACACTATCGAGGCGGACGCGTTACCACTAAACTACCAAGGCGGACGCGTTACCACTACACTACCGAGACGGACGCGTTACGACTACACTACCGAGGCGGACGTGTTACCACTACACTACCTATGCTGACGCGTTATCACTACACTACCGAGGAGGACGCGTTACCACTACACTACCGAGACGGACGCGTTACCACTACACTATCGAGGCGGACGCGTTACTACTACACTACCGAGGCGGACGTGTTACCACTACACTACCTATGCTGACGCGTTATCACTACACTACCGAGGAGGAAGCGTTACCACTACACTATCGAGACGGACGCGTTACCACTACACTACCGAGACGGATGCGTTACCACTAAACTACCGAGGAGGACGCGTTACCACTACACTACCGAGGCGGAAGCGTTACCACTAAACTACCGAGACGGATGCGTTACCACTGCACTACCGAGACGGACGCGTTACCACTACACTATCGAGGCGGACGCGTTACCACTACACTACCGAGGTGGACGCGTTATCACTAAACTACCGAGGCTGACGCGTTACCACTACACTACCGAGACGGACGCGTTACCACTACACTATCGAGGCGGACGCGTTACCACTTCACTATCGAGGCGGACGCGTTACCACTACACTACCGAGGTGGACGCGTTACCACTACACTACCGAGGAGGACGCGTTACCACTAAACTACCGAGGCGGACGCGTTACCACTACACTATCGAGGCGGACGCGTTACCACTACACTACCGAGGAGGACGCGTTACCACTACACTACCGAGGTGGACGCGTTACCACTAAACTACCGAGGTGGACGCGTTACCACTACACTACCGAGGAGGACGCGTTACCACTACACTACCGAGGTGGACGCGTTACCTCTACACTACCGAGGCGGACGCGTTACCACTACACTACCGAGGTGGACGCGTTACCACTAAACTACCGAGGTGGACGCGTTACCTCTACACTACCGAGGCGGACGCGTTACCACTACACTACCGAGACGGACGCGTTACCACTAAACTACCGAGGCGGACGCGTTACCACTACACTACCGAGACGGACGCGTTACGACTACACTACCGAGGCGGACGTGTTACCACTACACTTCCTATGCTGACGCGTTATCACTACACTACCGAGGAGGACGCGTTACCACTACACTACCGAGACGGACGCGTTACCACTACACTATCGAGGCGGACGCGTTACTACTACACTACCGAGGCGGACGTGTTACCACTACACTACCTATGCTGACGCGTTATCACTACACTACCGAGGAGGAAGCGTTACCACTACACTATCGAGACGGACGCGTTACCACTACACTACCGAGACGGATGCGTTACCACTAAACTACCGAGGAGGACGCGTTACCACTACACTACCGAGGCGGACGCGTTACCACTAAACTACCGAGACGGATGCGTTACCACTACACTACCGAGACGGACGCGTTACCACTACACTATCGAGGCGGACGCGTTACCACTACACTACCGAGGTGGACGCGTTATCACTAAACTACCGAGGCTGACGCGTTACCACTACACTACCGAGACGGATGCGTTACCACTAAACTACCGAGACGGACGCGTTACCACTACACTATCGAGGCGGACGCGTTACCACTACACTACCGAGGTGGACGCGTTATCACTAAACTACCGAGGCTGACGCGTTACCACTACACTACCGAGGCGGACGCGTTACCACTACACTACCGAGGTGGACGCGTTACCACTAAACTACCGAGGTGGACGCGTTACCTCTACACTACCGAGGCGGACGCGTTACCACTACACTACCGAGACGGACGCGTTACCACTAAACTACCGAGGCGGACGCGTTACCACTACACTACCGAGACGGACGCGTTACGACTACACTACCGAGGCGGACGTGTTACCACTACACTACCTATGCTGACGCGTTATCACTACACTACCGAGGAGGACGCGTTACCACTACACTACCGAGACGGACGCGTTACCACTACACTATCGAGGCGGACGCGTTACTACTACACTACCGAGGCGGACGTGTTACCACTACACTACCTATGCTGACGCGTTATCACTACACTACCGAGGAGGAAGCGTTACCACTACACTATCGAGACGGACGCGTTACCACTACACTACCGAGACGGATGCGTTACCACTAAACTACCGAGGAGGACGCGTTACCACTACACTACCGAGGCGGACGCGTTACCACTAAACTACCGAGACGGATGCGTTACCACTACACTACCGAGACGGACGCGTTACCACTACACTATCGAGGCGGACGCGTTACCACTACACTACCGAGGTGGACGCGTTATCACTAAACTACCGAGGCTGACGCGTTACCACTACACTACCGAGACGGATGCGTTACCACTAAACTACCGAGACGGACGCGTTACCACTACACTATCGAGGCGGACGCGTTACCACTACACTACCGAGGTGGACGCGTTATCACTAAACTACCGAGGCTGACGCATTACCACTACACTACCGAGGCGGACGCGTTACCACTACACTACCGAGGCGGACGCGTTATCACTACACTACCGAGGCGGTTTCCTATCAATGAAACAAATGTTTATGTATATGTAATAATTGTGTTAAGCGGGAAAACAATGGAAAAGAAGCTGTTCCTACAATGGGCAAGTGTACTGTTATCATCGATACTAGTGATATTTCATTTGTCTCCAAGTTGTATATCATTCATCCCCAAATGTGTTTTCCTAATACATTTATTTTTAGATCTGATATCTTATTACATGTCCTTGTCTTACTCATTAACCCTTATCCACATACAACAAAATTGCAACAGACGACTTTGAAAACATAGTGATAAAAGCCTGAAAAATCTCCACAAAAAATAGATTAATTGTTAAATAAAGTTGAAAACATTGTGGCCAAAGGGGAAATTGCTCATCATGAGCAATTTCACCTTTGGCAACAACGTTTTCAAAAGTCGTCAGCTGCTATTGCGTCAAAATGCGTCTGCAGGTATGAAAGGGTTAAGTTAACCTTACAGTCCTTAATTTAAGGTGAAGGTTGGAGCTGATATGAGTACATCGACATATATAAATCTTTAGACGGAGTGAAATTTATATTTAGTATCGTACGTCTGACATACAGTCAAGTATTCTATGTATTACCCGGGATTAAACTTAAATCGTTTTAACCGTAAAATAGATTTATATATATATATGTATAAAGTGAATAAGAGAAACGACCAAACAAAACGGTACAATGGTGTGTTTCAAGACATTTCTATTTATAGTATTGACGTTTGTGAGTTACACTGTTAGTAGTGAATTAGACGACTTCAAGGAACCGATTTTTTATGGAATTAAAAATGCACATCAACTCAAAAGTTTCATACACAAATATACAAAAGAGGCCAATGATATAGCCCCAGTTCGGCTGGACAGCGTCATGGCAGAACTCGGACCTGTAACCGGATCTGAGGACAGTCTGGCAAACAGAACGGCTAGGTTGTTACTGGATGACAGACTGGAAGCTGAACCATACATATATGAGGTGGGGAATACTTGTTTGAATCATACCAACATATTCCTAGACGCTTTACTCAATGGAACAGCATGGGCCTTTCAGAGTAATTTATTTAACTAAATTTACTAAATATTTGAACAATGCTCTTGAGTATTTTAAACTCCGCGATATATTGGGATATATATTCATAAACCTAGAAAGGAGACATTTTCGCTAATGTATCTTTAGGGATTAACCCTTCCCCTCATATAGACGCATTCTGACAACTCTGCAACAGACGGCTTTTTGAAAACATAGTGACAAAAGAATAAATTGCTCAGATATCCTTTTATCCTTTTGCCACAATGCTTTCCACTTTTAGCCATAGGTTATCCATTCAATTATAGAATAAAAATATATCTCAAACTCTATTCAATAATAAAACCTTTATATATAGAGATTTTTCTTGCATTTGCATTACCAATTCAAGGACCTGTCGAGTTCTTAGATATACAACATTATTGCGCAAATGTTATCATTCATGGAAAATAACTGATTGTTTTGATTATTAAAAAAACCTTTCTGATATTCAAGTCAAATAATATGCGCATGTTCCATTTCTTAGTGTTTTCTCATATTGATCGCCGTTTATCTGTTTTAAATATTTTTCTTGTTTTTTGGTCATATCTTTATTTATCACATCCTTAAACATATAATATGGAAACACAGGTTCATTTGTATATACAAACAGGTTGCCTCAACACATTTCTCTTTCAGTTATTTTCCTTGGACTAGCTTCGAGAATATGAATACCAACCGAGATTATGAAAACCAACCTACCATCAGTTAAATTTTCCTAAAACAGCCAAGCTGTAACACAAACACGCTTCATTGGGGTAGACTTGGGTGAAGTTATTGAGTACTGCCCTTAGATGTATCTTTAATTTGCATGAGTCGTTATAGTGATATGGTTTAGCACTGGCAATTTAAAAATACATATAATTATTGTTATCCAGAGTTAGCCAAAGCTGCAGCTGTACGTCTTCTACATACATACACACTTCATCCATGGAGAAGTTTCTTTAGTCCATAGATTCATGGCTAATTCAATTAATTTCCTGATGAATATGTGTGCAACATGTAATTATAGCTGCTGTTTCATTTTATAGTGATCGATGCCGCTGGGAAACCACCAAGTAACATTGCAGGATTCAATATAAACTGGGTCGGTTCATATGAGGAGTGTCTATCAATTAAGGCCGACAAATGGATAAGCACAACAGAGAAAACTGGACCGTTTAATGGAATGTACTGCTCCGCAAATTTCAACTTGGCAACCCAGGTAACGGGAAGGGTAAAGTATTGTATTTAAGAAACAAAAACGTGGACAGAGAGAGACAAGGTGGAGAATGAGAGAGCGAGAGAGAGAGAGAGAGAGAGAGAGAGAGAGAGAGAGAGAGAGAGAGAGAGAGAGAGAGAGAGGAGAGAGAGAGAGAGAGAGAGAGAGAGAGAGAGAGAAAGAAAGGAGAGAGAGAGAGAGAGAGAGAGAGAGAGAGAGAGAGAGAGAGAGAGAGAGAGAGAGAGAGAGAGAGAGAGAGAGAGAGAGGGAGATAGGAGAGAGTGAGAGATAGCGCGCGAGAGAGAGAAGGGTGGTAGAGATAGAGAGAAAGGGGCTATGAGAGGGAGACACAAGAGAGGGAGAGAATGAAAGAAAGAGTTAGCGCGGGAATCAGTATTTTATGGCTTAAGAAATACTGTTTGATTCGAAAAACACGAAACACGCTTTTAAATATATGATATAAATATATGATAACAATGTTTTATTTAGTTAAATACGTAAAACGAATACAAAAATACCTGTTCCCAACTCGTTGACCTCGTTTTCCCGAATAATTGTAAACATTTGTCTGCGCATGCACGTCCTTTTTTCCCCCTAGCTATATTCTTAGAATCGCAAAATTTAGCACAATAACTTCGCATTTATGAAAATATTCCCATTTTCCTGTTATTCAAAGCCCGGTAGTTTCCAGTGATGATACATAGACTTCGCACTGGTATACTGCTTGTGTTCAGTTGTGTGACTTTGGATCGAAGTCAAGAGAAAAGAGGGAGAAATGTAAAGGGAACGGGGTATAGGTATAAATATCACTTCTACAGCCTTGCTGTGGAAGCCGGCTTTTATAGCGACGTTGGTAGAGTGGTTGAACTTTTCGTAAAGTTAAACAACGTTCATCGCGGTTAGTACCTGGGTGGGTGACCCGCGATGGCTTTACGCCGGTACTCGTTACACTATGGTTTTAATTTACATTTTAATTATAAAAAAACTACTAGTATATAAATAGACTGGTTCAATCTTAATCTTGTATTGTAAACTCGAACGAGAACCAGTCTAGTGACGAACTGCTACGGAAATATCCGAGAGCTGACAGTAAAATACGGCGCATGCGCAAGCCCATTGCACCAGTGGTAGTTCTAAACACAACCAATATATGCACTGGTGTTGATGCACCCTTGCAATAATGCTCCGGAATCCAAATTTGGGGTAACTATAGCGTTATCCTTGTTTGAAGCAGTAAAAACGTAAGCATTGCCCATAGCGTTTAATCTGTCAATGATAATGCTTTCATATCAGACACGTTTCGTCCTTTTGACAATACATGTGGGATGATACAAAAATCGTTTCTCATTTTGCCTTGAAATAGACCTACTGCTAGAAACATTTGAGCCGTCCCGCGAGAAAACCAACACTGTGGACTCTGCGTAAAGTATCAACCCGGATCAGCTGAAGCATGCCGCACAGGCTAACACGGAGTGATACTTTTCGCCTCCTGTGGATTTTCTGTTTCAGAAATCATAACTCTATACCTCGATCCACCTGAGAAGGAATGTGTTGACCTGGATGCCACCACGGAGTGCGAAGGCTGATCTTGGTCGATACATTAAGCAGAGTCCATAATGTTGGTTATCTAGCGGGAATGTTCATTTGTTGGTGGACAGTACATAGCGTATCAGATGGAGCTGCATAAACTTGTAGGCTGATATTGGTATATATATATATATATATATTGCTGAAATACAGTTTACTGTTCACACTAATTTATACATATTATGAAATGCGAATGTTGTAAACAATCTAGTATTGCAGGATAAGTGATAACATTTTGTTTACTTCTTCCCCATATTCAACAAATCTACAATAGACGACTTTGAAGACATACCAACACAAATATGGAACATCTCATTAAAGTATGATTATTGAAAACAATGTTTTCAAAAGTCGTCTGCTGTTGTCTTTGCCTGTGTATTGTTTGTACCATGTTTTGTGATGCCAATTCACTATTATAAAGTCAATTAACCTTTAAACATTGGGGTTGTTCTGCTGCAATTTAACCCTTTCCCTCATATAGACGCTTTCTGACGCCTCTGCAGCAGATGGCTTTTTGAAAACATAATGATTAAAGAAGAAATTGCTCAAAACGAGCAATTTCTCCTTTTGCCACAATGTTTTCCACTTTTAGTCATAGGTTATCCATTCAATTATAGAGATTTTTTTTTTTCTCACAAAATATTTTCAAAGTAGTCTGCTGCAGAATTAACTGAAATCCTGTTGGAAAAGGCGTAAAACACAATTAAAATAATTTCTTTTCAGAAATCCATATTTGGGCAAGCAACGTCGCTTACAATTGGTCTATGTCTTCCAGACTCATGCAGCGATTACGACGCCACTGCTTTAACCAATTTAAGTAAGATGCATTTATTACTTTCGCACGCATAGACGCTTTCTGACACCTTTGCAGCAGATAACTTTTTTAAATGTTGTGGCAAGAGAAGAAACAAAACAAGAAATGCCTCAGTATGAGCAGTTACTCCTTTTGTCACAATGCTTTCAACCATATTCATAAAGTAATTTTTATATTTATAGTTTTTCCATATTTCCCCTGTATGTTTTCAAAGCCGTCTGCTGCAATTGTGTTGTAAGAGTGAAGGGTTAACTGACGTCCAAACCAGCTAATTTCTATGTTTCTTTTAAATGCATTACACTGAAGTACACGAATAAGATTTTTGGTTGGGTAGAGGATTGGGGTGGCTCACAATGAACTAATGGAATGAGTTATTGATGATAACGAGTACATGCGTCTCCATTGTTACTTGTGAAAATAAGAATCTTTTTAATGATAGCGTTTTGTCACGATCTCCGTCAATCTCTTAAATGCATTACACTGAAGTATACAAATAAGATATTTGGTTGAGAAGAGGGCGGGGGTGGCTCACAATGAACTTAGGGAATGAGTAATTGATAACAAATGATCACAGGCGTCTCCATTGTTACTTGTGAAAATAAAAATATTTTTAATTATAGCGCTTTGTCACGATCTCCGTCGATCTCTTAAATGCATTACATGTCATCCATCTCTTAAATGCATTACACTGAAGTATACAAATAAGATATTTAGATGAGAAGAGGGCAGGAAGTGGCTCACAATGAACTTAGGGAATGAGTAATTGTTAGAAATTATCACAGGCGTCTCCATTGTTACTTGTGAAAATAATAATCTTTTTAATTTTAGCGCTTTGTCACGATCTCCGTCGATCTCTGAAATGCATTACATGTCATCCATATCTTACATGCATTACACTGAAGTATACAAATAAGATATTTGGTTGGGAAGAGTGGGTGGCTCACAATAAACTTAGGGAATGAGTAAATGATAATAATAATCACAGGCGTCTCCATTGTTACTTAGTTACTTATCGTCGGGGATTTCGAACCAGGCTCGATCTCCATTCATGACGCGTCGGATATGGAGAAGTGCCCTTTGGAAAGGCACATTTCCTAGCCTAGTACTGGCTTGTTTCCCTAGGGATCATGAGTAAGTGAGTAAATGAACTGTCGCCGAGATATAACTTAAATATTGTCAAAACGGCTTAAATTTCAAAACAAATCGTCATGATCAATCATATTATATTATGACACCTTAGTTTTATTTTACAGGGAATGTAAGGGATCTAGTAACCCAGGCTAGATATTGTTCCAAATTGAACGAACAAACCATCAGACGCCTGTGATTTGACATTACGTTTATTGACATCTGATTTGAACCATTTTAAGCCAAAACAATACCACGCAGTCTAAAATAGGTTTATTCTCATCTGCTATAAATCTTGGGAACTGATCCAATAAGCTTCGAAAGAACCTATTTAAAAGTGAGCAAATTAAGTTTAATAAGTCGAATGTGAATTCTTATATGAAATTAAAACCCTTTGTTGTGGATACTCAAAATGTTCATCTCGCTGAGGCGATTGAGTACCCACAAACGAGAGTTTGATTCAGTTATAAGAAAGATAACTTGTAAACTTCCGCTTATCTAGTCCTCTAGAAACAGGCTCACAATAACCTTAACGTAATACCACTTTTCCCCTGACGTCGATCACATTAATGTTTAGATTTGATTTGTTATTGTGATGTTTTGATGGTTTAACTTAATACTTTCAGCGATCAGTCTCCTACCTTTAAACTCGTCGTCCCCGTTACTGTATACCACGTGCAAACGAGAACTCGAGTACAGTTCAAAGGCCATAGCTGTCATGTAAGTTATGAACACTTCATCAAACATGCGAAATACAGTCCAAAGGGATCATATCAAATACTTTATTAAAATGTAAGTAATGGCTTTTCTTTCTTGACGCTCAGTTAGCGTACCGATTGATTCGCTGGTGTTTCAGGATAAATAGGCCTGTAGTACTGGTAACTTGAACGTGAAACGCTGTGATATAACGGAAACGCTGTGATATAACGGAATAGGTTTTAACAGTGGTAACACCACCATACGCACAGACCAACACGTGGTTTAAAGTTCATCGCTGTCATGTAAGTTGTATACACTTCATCAAAATGCAAAAGATAACTGGAGATCAGTTCAAAGACCAAACCTGTCATGTAAGTTGTATGCACTTTATCAAAATGCAAACGATAACTGACCTCTTTGAGTGGGAGACATTTAAAGCACCTCAGAAAATCCATAACCCGGCCCGCGAAAACTAGAATTCGAGTACAGTTTACATGCAATAGCTGCCATTTATGCTTTACATCACAATAAATTCCTTCTTTGTTGCCGACCAGTTTCAGTCGTAATTGTCACATTGTCTAAGCGTTTCTTTATAGCTTAGAGGTAACTTTTTTCATTTTATTTTGTATCAAATCGGGCCCAGACAACATCGGTGTTTAGCATTCTCTAATTTCACTTTTAAAGAAGAAGTGATTAAATCAATCATTTCCAGGGCAAACTATACACATTTACAATGAATTTAAACTCAATATCATATATTCCAAGCATTGTGGTGATGTTATACACTATTTTCTACGCAAACAATGGTTTATTAGGGACATTGGTCCATATCTCAAGCCTGTTTATTTTAATTTTATTTGTTGGGTCATTTTCTCAATTAATTTTGCAAGTATCAATTTTAAACTTGGTTTGTAGATACACGAACCATAATTCTAGCATGCATATTATTGGTGTTAACATTCCCTTTTTTACTGTTTCTTGTATTTTTTAAACCTTTTCTCACTTATTTTCCAAAGAATCCTCTTCAAGCTTGATATGTAAGTTGGTTTTTGAATGCTACATGCAATACCTAAGAACATTTTTCTTGTTGGTGTCATCTTGTGTGAATTGTTTGTCTAGTCACTTTCTTCATTTACATCTAGTGTTCGCAGGCGACACATGTCTTCCGTGGAACGCTCTTGCAATATTTATTTCATACAGTGCATTTTTTATAAG
The DNA here is from genome assembly GCA_031761405.1 of Serripes groenlandicus. Lineage (NCBI taxonomy): Eukaryota > Metazoa > Mollusca > Bivalvia > Cardiida > Cardiidae > Serripes > Serripes groenlandicus. Next base: position 40,250,222 of record JASEVX010000002.1, read on the forward strand.
AAATGAAGAAAGCTTATGTTCGATGTAATCTTTAATTTTCAGCATCGTTTGTTCCCTGTTTTTGGCAGTATTGACCATAGCAACAGTATATGATATGGTGATCGTTCGAAATATGTTGTCATGTCTGTTTAACAACGATGAAACTGAAGTGGTAAGTTGGTTAACATGAATGTATCCCGGAGGGCGTTAAGGGGTATAGGCTTCACGCCTGAACTTCATGGTTAACATTAATGTATCACGTAGGGCGTTAAGCGGTATAGGTTTCACTCATGCACTTCATGGTTAACATTAATGTATCATGTAGGGCGTAAAGGGCTATAGGCTACACTTCAGCACTTCATGGTTAACATTAATGTATCACGTAGGACGTTAAGGGGTATAAACTTCACTCCTGCACTTCATGTTCGACAGTAATGTATCACGTAGGGCGTAAAGAAGTATAAGCCTCATGGTTGACATTAATGTATCATGTAGGGCGTAATGGGGTATAGGCTTCATTCCTGCACTCCATGGTTGACATTAATGTATCACGAAGGGTGTTAAGGGGTATATAAGATTCACTCAAGCACGTCATGGTTGACATTAATGTATCACATATGCAAACAAGGGTATATAGGCTTCCCTCCTGCACTTCATGGTCGACATTAATGTATCACGTAGGGCGTAAAGGGGTATATGCTTCACTCATGCACTGCATCGTTAACATACATGTATCACGTAAGGGGTAAAGGGGTATAAGCTTCACTCCTGCACTTCATGATTTACATTAATGTATCACTTAGGGCGTAAATGGGTAAAGGCTTCAATACAGGACTTCATGATTGACATCAATGTATCACGTAGGACGTTAAGGGGTATAGTCTTCACTCCAGCATTTCATGGTTGACATTAATGTATCACGTAGGGCATAAAGGGGTATATGATTCACTCCTGCACTTCATGGTTGTCATTAATGTATCCCATAGGGCGTTAGGGGGTATAGGCTTCAATCTTGCTTTTCATGGTTGACTTTAATGTATCACGTAGGGCGTAAATGGGAATAGGATTCACTCATGCATTTCGTGGTTGACATAAATGTATCACGTAGGGCGTGAAGGGGTATATGGTTGACTCCAGCAATTCATGGTTGTAATTAATGTATCACGTAGGGCGTAAAGGGGTATAGGCTTCACTCCTGCACTTCATGGTTGACATTAATGTATCACGTAGGGCGTAAAGGGGTACAGTCTTCACTCCTACACTAAAGCGTTGACATTAATGTATTACGTAGGGCGTTAAGGGTTATATGATTCACTTCTGCACTTCATGGTTAACATAAATGTGTCACGTAGGGCGTTAAGGGGTATAGGCTTCACTTCTGCACTTCATGGTTGACATTAATGTATAACGGAGGGCGTTAAGGGGTATAGGATTCACTCCTGCACTTCATGGTTAACATAAATGTATCACGTAGTGCGTTAAGTGGTATAGGCTTATCTCTGCAATTCATGGTTGACATTAATGTATAACGTAGGTCTTAAAGGGGGGTATATACTTCACTCCAGCACTTCATGGTCGACATTTATGTATCACGCAGGTCGTAAAGGGGTATAGGCTTCACTCCTGCACTTTTGGTTGACATTTATGTATCAAGTATTTCGTAAAGAGATATAGGCTTCACTCCTGCGCTTCATGGTTGACATAAATATACACGTAGTTCGTAAAGGGGTATATACTTCACTCCAGCAATTCATGGTTGACATTTATATACACGTAGTTCGTAAAGGGGTATATGCTTCACTCCTGCACTCCTGCACTACATCGTTAACATTTATGTATCACGTTGGGCGTAAAGGGGTATAAGCTTCACTCCAGCACTTCATGGTTGACATTAATATATCACGAGGGTCGCAAAGGGATATAGGCTTAACTCCTGCACTTCATGGTTAACATTTATGTATCACGTAGTGCGTAAAGGGGTATATACTTCATATTATTATATTATCATTTATTAACACTTCTTATCAGTACTTATATTGATTAGTGTCTGGGTTATACGCCCAATATGTACAATTATTACTAACAAATGTGAATGTTATACTGTTGTATTAATCTATTTAAGTATAACTTCTATTACGTGTCACTAATTAAATAAAATATAAAACTACTACTACTTCACTACTGCACTACATGGGCATGAAAAGTAACTGGGCACATAATACATAATGTTTGACAAACATCTCTTGTTAAACTCACTGTCTGTCAAACAATCACAAACTATTCTCTTAATAAGATGTGACATATTAAAAGTTCTATTGCGCATGGAATTAAATATTCACCACTCGTTTATTAATTATATCGGCCCCAGGCCTTCTTCGAGAAATTAAAAAGATCACAAATTATGTTACAACCATCTTAAAAGCAATGAACATGAATACTGATATCAAGATGAGGTCAGTATTCATGTTCATTGCTTTCAAGATGGACGAACATAATATCATTGTAATATCTTGATAAGATGTAATAGTTTTCATCATCACCCCTCTTCTCAGCTCGGCAGTAAGTACGAACGTTTTAGCGGTTTCACAGTCACAGACAATACCCCATTGTTACACAGAGAAAACGGAGTACCAGAACAAAATGGAAGCATAGCAAATGAAAAAGTGAACACTGGTAACGGAAATGGACAACAGGCAAATACATATTCACCAGGTAAATGACACGAGGTTATAATGTGTTTAGAAATATAGCCAGTGTGTGTAAACTGCTACGTCGTTGTCTGAAATATGACAACGAGTTACGGCTGATCTGTCGCTGGTTTGGAGTTGATGAGCTGTCAGTCAATCAAATTAAAGGTTAAAGATAACGTTTCGCGTTCTTCCAACAATGTAGATTGAGGCATATGATTGATGCTGCAAACAAAGCTTGTTAAACAAAATATTACCGTGTCTAGGAGCACTTATTGTACAGAGTTGGGTAAAATCTGCTCAGTGATCTTGTATCTGGGGCGCTAAATATGAAACTACGCTCGTGGTATAATTAACATCACGCTAAATGACCAAATCGTTGTTTACATCAACTGCACAGACGTTACAAAGCTCTCGTCTATTAACCCGGAACATTTATCGGGCAGATGCCTACCTTCTTTGTGCTGCCTCTACCAATGCGATCGCGTGTAATCAGGGGTGAGTCCTGCCCTCTTTGTGCTGCCTCTTCCGATGCCTATGCATGCGATTGCGTTCAGGGGAGAGTCCTGCCCTCTTTGTGCTGCCTCTATCGATGCCTTTGCATGCGATCACTTTATATCAGGGGAGAGTCCTGCCCTCTTTGTGCTGTCTCTACCGATGCCTTTGCATGCGATCACTTTATATCAGGGGAGAGTCCTGCCCTCTTTGTGCTGCCTCTACAGATATCCAATCATACGATCACGTTATATCAGGGGAGAGTCCTGCCCTCTTTGTGCTGCCTCTATCGATGCCTATGCATGCGATCACGTTATATCAGGGGAAAGTCCTTCCCTCTTTGTGCTGCCTATACCGATGCCTATGCATGCGATCACGTTATATCAGGAGAGATTCCTTCCCTCTTTGTGCTGCCTATACCGATGCCTATGCATGCGATCACGTTATATCAGGAGAGATTCCTGCCCTCTTTGTGCTGCCTCTACCGATGATAATGCACGCGATCGCGTTATATCAGGGGAGAGTCATGCCCTCTTTGTGCTGCCTCTACCGATGCCTTTGCATGCGATCACTTTATATCAGGGGAGAGTCCTGCCCTCTTTGTGCTGTCTCTACCGATGCCTATTCATGTGATCACGTTATATCAGGGGAGAGTCCTGCCCTCTTTGTGCTGCCTCTACCGATGCCTTTGCATGCGATCACTTTATATCAGGGGGGAGTCCTGCCCTCTTTGTGCTGTCTCTACCGATGCCTATTCATGCGATCACGTTATATCAAGGGAGAGTCCTGCCCTCTTTGTGCTGCCTCTACCGATGCCTATGCATGCGATCACCTTATCTCAGAGAAAGTTCTGCCCTCTTTGTGCTGTCTCTATCGATGCCTATACATGCGATCACGTTATATCAGGGGAGAGTCCTGCTCTCTTTGTGCTGCCTCCATGCGAACACGTCATATCAGGGGAGAGTCGTGCCCTCTTTGTGCTGCCTCTTCCAATGCCTATGCATGCGATCGCGTTCAGGGGAGATTCCTGCCCTCTTTGTGCTGCCTCTACCGATGCCTATGCATGCGATCACGTTATATCAGGGGAGCGTCCTGCCCTCTTTGTGATGCCTCTAACGATGCCTATGCATGCGATCACGTTATATCAGGGGAGAGTCCTGCCCTCTTTGTGCTGCCTCTACCGATGCCTTTGCATGCGATCCCTTTATATCAGGGGGGAGTCCTGCCCTCTTTGTGCTGTCTCTACCGATGCCTATTCATGCGATCACGTTATATCAAGGGAGAGTCCTGCCCTCTTTGTGCTGCCTCTACCGATGCCTATGCATGCGATCACGTTATCTCAGAGAAAGTTCTGCCCTCTTTGTGCTGTCTCTATCGATGCCTATGCATGCGATCACGTTATATCAGGGGAGAGTCCTGCTCTCTTTGTGCTGCCTCCATGCGATCACGTCATATCAGGGGAGAGTCGTGCCCTCTTTGTGCTGCCTCTTCCAATGCCTATGCATGCGATCGCGTTCAGGGGAGATTCCTGCCCTCTTTGTGCTACCTCTACCGATGCCTATGCATGCGATCACGTTATATCAGGGGAGCGTCCTGCCCTCTTTGTGCTGCCTCTAACGATGCCTATGCATGCGATCACGTTATATCAGGGGATAGTCCTGCCCTCTTTGTGCTGCCTCTACCGATGCCTATGCATGCGATCGCGTTATACCAGGGGAGAGTCCTGCCCTCTTTGTACTGCCAATATCGATGCCTATGCATGCGATCGCCTTATACCAGGGGAGATTCCCGCCCTCTTTGTGCTGCCTCTACCGAATCCAATGCATGCGATCACGTTATATCAGGGGAGAGTCCTGCCCTCTTTGTGCTGCCTCTACCGATGCCTATGCATGCGAACAGTGTAGATCAATATCGATATGCGCTATTGCGACAGTTGTTCTGGTCACAGTTAACCTAAATGTGATGTTCCCGTGGTAACAGCTTTCCCTCCCTGGCTCTAAGTGTTATGGGGCTAGCATTGAGACTGACTCTCTGTTGTCATACCAAATGAGTCGTCCCGCGAGAAAACCAACATTGTGGCCTCTGCGTAATGTATCGACCCAGATCAGCCTGCGCTGTCCGCGCAGACTGATCCGAGCCGACACATTCCGTCTCAGGGGGATAGAAGTATAGAGTAATGATTCCTGAAACAGAAAATCTACCGGAGACTAAAAGTGTATATCCGGGTAAGCCTGCACGGCATGCTTAGGCTGATCCGGGTCGATACTTTACGCAGAGGCCATACTGTTGGTTTTCTCGCGTGACGGCTAAAATGTACCAGCATAACTGGTAACCTACCCGGGAAACGCCACGCTATAACTGCAAAATTGTTGAAAGCAGTGTAAAACACCAAACAATCAATCAATTTAACCCTAGTAAATCTACAACAGTCGACTTAGAAAATATTAAGGCAACAATGAAAGGTTTTGAAAACAGTGTGACAATTTCTACTTTTGCCACAACGTTTTCAAAAGTCGTCTGCTGTTGAGACGGTAGAAAGCTTCTGTTTGTGCGAAAGGGTTTAACCTTATCCCATCGAATTTATAAATTTGCTAATAACATCGTATGAGAATAAACTTTTATCTTTCACTCCTGAAATATGTGAAGCTTATGTGATTCATCGATTCGGCACCTCGAGAATGAATAAGATGAACCTCACTGGTTATATTTTATTTATCCGAAAAACAAACTTCCGAACGAGGCATCGAAAAGTATAACCTACCATGCAATACCTACATTTAAAGTAACGCTTTCATTTTATCAGCTGCAAATACTACATTTCAGGTCTAGGCAGGAAGATCCTTCTTTCATTTTCGGTGTATTCTAACTCGTTAAAGATTCTGAGTACCAACCAACCAGCCGGCACTCTGACAGCCGTGAATGGTATCCGGTTCATCAGTATGACATGGGTCATCTTGGGTCACACGTATACATTTGGTCTTCAATACACAGGTAGTGTTATACATATACATCGTGGTTCACACATATGCATTTGGTGTTCAATACACAGGTAGTGTTATAATATACATATTGGTTCATACATATGCATTTGGTGTTCAATACACAGGTAATGTTATATATATACATCTTAGGTCACACGTATGCATTTCATCTGCAATGCACATACCTGCAGTGTTATACATATACATTTGCAATATTGTATATGTTTGAATTTATTAAACTAGATATACTTAAGTCTGAAAATGAAAATATACTTTAAAACTTGTCAATATTTATTTACAAAGGTTTTGAAATAATAAATAAAGATAACTATGCATATTATCTGTGATTTACTAAAATCAATGTGGTAATTGTGAAACTGTCCAAATTGAGGAACTATGTGATAATGTTAATATTTAATACGATTTCTGATTGGTGTCTTTAGAAAACTTTCTTCTCTCAAAAAAGCCCTATAATACAACTTTATTTTTTAACGTTTTGACCAGGCTCCCACTTGACTGAAATGTGTTTTCTTATGTGGCATGTTCGGTGTATTTGCGTTGTATATCATCTATATGTGGTGTTTATTTGGATAAGGGTTAATTCCCGTAATTTGTGTTACAGATAACCTGGCACAGTATTTACCCGAAGCTCTAGGCAGATTCTCCTTCCAAGCTATAAGTAATGCGACAGTTGCTGTTGACACATTTTTCGTATTAAGGTATTTACTGTGTGTGTCGCCTGCCTGTAAGACATTGTGGTAATAATACAGAGATCACATCCCCGACGTCCGTCCGTCTTTATGTCCATTTATATGTCCGTCTATCTTTTCGTCACACGTTTGAAAAACAAATGACCATAACTTGTTTCTGTTTGGTAGCATTTCTTCAAATTTGCAACGCTTATATCAAGCATAACTCAAGCATGCTTATTATCGGTATAGTCCGGACAAATTAAGGATATACTTAAAACAACTTGCTAACTTGTTTGTCTGATTATTGCATCATTGTAGAATATCATTTCCAAAATCTAGAAATTCGAATTCAGAATTCGAATCTGACAAAAATATAAAAAAAATAGAACTTGATCAATATGATAAAAAATATAAATATAAATTATGATGTATACCTTAATCCTATACAAATGTCAAACTAATGTTAAGCAATTGTAAAAACAACATTTTCGCTATTACTAATATAGTATTGTTAAACCTGAGCCCAATAAAAGTACTGTCCATGCTTTCAATGGTAATTACAATTGGTGTGCTTGTTTAACATTGGCACTACTCTGATTTAGATAGATGTGTAGTATAGCAAGATGAATGAATAGTTTGCCAAACGTCATTGTCAGAAAGACAACAAACAGTTACATTGACACAAAAGGGCGTGATGGTATCAATAAGGCCAATGAAGCTAGAGGCAGTGATATAACAGTTGCTGTTGGCCAGGATGTACATGTAAAGTGCAGAAGTGAATTTACCAATTCCAAATCGATCCAGTTTCACATAAAACGGAAACATTTTGATGAATACGAACAACACCTGCCGCATAGACTCAGGGCAGAGCAATCTACGCTTTACTATACAAATGACTGCATATTTTGTGGTTGTCCAGATGTATACAAAGGCAAACAGCTCATTCCAGTTAGAACCATGCATTTCCAGGACAAAATATTGAAAGCATATGGTGATTTAAAAACGGAATGGGCTGAAATTGTGAAGGGTAGGATACTTTTTGTCCATGATCTGCCAGCTGTGGAAGTCATCTCTGTTACTAAGGGTACCAAGACCTCAGTGGTCTGGATTCATGCAGTTTTTTCCACAAGGGAGAACACCCTGGTGTATCTTCAGTCATGTCTCTCCCTATGATCGACATGGACCCCAATGACCTATCATGTATTTACTCTACGTTGACGTTTACATCTTCCCATGCAATGCGGTACCAATCCATCCCAATAGTCACGTTTGATCAACCGTTATGGTGGAAGGCACACACCATGGTCGACAGTTTGCCATAATTGCAGCCAGCAGTTATTCGTCTAGGAGGCTTTCATACACACATGAGTTTTCTGGGATCCATTGGCCACCTTATGAGTGGATCCGGCCTACATGAGCTGTTGGAAATAGTGCATGCCAGCAACACAGTGGAACACATGCTTCCAGGGAAAGCAGTCAGCCGTGCAGTTAGAGGTCATTTGCTTGTTGGTGCTGCATTGAATGCAATGGTCAGCTCGAGTGCACTGCACATAGATCCACAGTCCTTTGCACCAGCCCAACCAGATGCAAGTTTCCACCCGGATAATGGCAGTAGTGTTGTGGATACTCCTGTTTCTGCTGTTGAGGACAATATTCTACCATTATTGTTAGAGGGAATTATCTCTGGGTTAGTTTCTGTGTCCAATTTATACAATAATGAAGTCTTGAACATTCTAGGAGAAAAATTGGAGACCGAGAAAAAGAGGCTAGGAAATTACCGGCTGGCTACATTTTGGCTCCAATATATGGAAATGATCGACATCCTACGCAGATTTATCATGGCATAAAGGCTTGGCAATTGGGCACTTCATCTCCAATGCCTCTACGACATGTTACCATACCTCGCAGCATCCGGCCATAACCTGTATGCCAAAAGTGTATATGTATATTTACAGAAAATGCTTAAACTCGACCTTCCTGATGTTTACCAACATTTCATGAATGGACTTCATGTTGTACGCCGGTCAGATAGGCTGTAGGCTGGCATCTCAACTGATCTTGCAATATAACAGTGCCTTATGCGATGTATAAAATCAAGAGGAGGTCTGACTAGAGGACGAGGCTTAACCGAAGTTCAACGCCTCATCTGGATTCTATCAACCCCTGCTTGTGCAGAGATCAATGATTCGATGCAAGATTTTACTGGAGTGAACTTTACCACCAGTGAACAGCACAAGGATACCACCAGTGCCAGAATGAACAAGGATCTCCGTGATGTCAGGACAGATTACAATATTTAAATCCTTTAGAACAGAGGCTCCAACATCTCTGAGAAACCTTGAAACTGCTGTAACGGCACATGTCACGGTGAATTGTGACACTTCTAAGCATGTGGGTCAGCAAATTGTGCAATCTATGGCAGGCAAAAAGGTAGTTGACTACACCTTTAGAAAGAAAGACCGCTCTATTACAATGGGTACAAACTGTTCAGTGAAGATCAAAGATTATGTAGATAGTGTTGATCCGATCCTCCTCTTCCAGCGTTTTGCAACTGCTGGTATTAGAAATAAAGATTTGCTTGACATATTCAGCTATGAGCTTTGCACCTATCCACCTGCATTATTTGAATCTCCATATCTGATGAAGCCAGCAAATAAAACTAGTCTAGCTGATAGTCTGTGGTCAACAACAATTGAAGCGCCAGAAAACCGTGTATTTTATATCGATTTTTCAAAAGCCTTTGTAGTAGGAGACCAGCCTGTATGTCCCGTGACCAATTTCTGGGAACAAAGGTTTGAAAGTGTTTTTGTGTTCCCTGATGAATACCGAACAATTTTGACTTGGGCTGCCCCCTTGAAAATGTCAGGCATTTTCGGGAGGGGTCAACAAAGGTCAAACAGGGGTCAAATTTCAAATATATTCCAATCGTGTCAATATGCATATCAAATTATTCGTCTAGTCATGAGGATTCCAAAAATGTATAGTTTGTTATACCTCCTGCCTTTAATGAGGGCGCTATGATCAAAAACGTCGAAAGGTCAACGCACTTTTGACTGGCGGTCAAATTCACCAAAACAGTTAACATTATCCGATTTTAATGATTTTAGTGTCTAATAATATGTTTTCTGACATGGCAAATTCAATTAAGCAGCTTTTAAAAGTAAAAGTGGTTGCCATAACCTTGAAATTTCAATATGGCTGCTAAAAGGTTAACATAAATTAGCCTCCTACCTTAAATGAGGGCGCTATGGACCAAAATGTCGAAAGGTCCACGCACTCTTGACTGGCGGTCAATTTCACCAACACAGTTAACATTGTCCGATTTTAACTATTTAAGTGTCTAATAATAGGTTTTTTGACATGGCAAATTCAACTATACAACTTTCAAAGGTAAAAGTGCTTACATTGACCATGAATATTCAAAATGGCTGACAAAAGGGCTACGGAAAGACTTGAATCAAGATCCTTGGCCAACAATAACACAGTTATTTCTAAACACATTTTCCAATGATGCTTATCTTGCTTTATTGCATAGCTCATCATTCTTCTCAGTGTCATATCCATCAGAATCAGAGTTAGAATCACTGTTACAATCATTCGTATCTGAATCTGTGTCAGGGTCTACAGTACGGTTTGTTCTAGCATCACTTAGACTTTGAGGTAGATTGATTTATTGGGGTTTAACGCCTTTTTAACATTTTCTATGTCATATCACGGCGGTCAGTTAACCTACTCATGAATTTGTTGGTTTTCTCACACCAGTACCCCACACAGCAATCTTTCCAAGCAACTGGCTGCTTTTTTACATAGATTTAGCCCAATGGTGGAAGACGAAAGATGAATGTCGCATTGACTTTTATCAAACGTCGAAAAGAAAGTTGGCCTAGCCGGGATTCGAACTCAAAATCCCTGGATTGATAGCCCTCGTCGCTACCGACTGAGCTACCGGGGCACGGGACGTTGAGGCAGTGCCGGCTGTGAATACCGTATTGGCAAACATTTGACCTATCAAGCTGCAACCATGCTGAAGGGGAGATGATGGATCGTCTGGATTCATAAAGTTAAATGATGAATGCCTTATAGTTGGCCCCAGTAATCTTCAAGTTATGTGAATCTGTATCAGGAGGAATCCTGAGAGTCGACTTCATCCCCTCTCACATGTTGGCCCGAGCTTCTGCAAGTGTCTTACTTGATTTATCCTTGTATATGTATTCGATGGTATACTGCTCTATCTGTTTAAGAGTTTGTGATGTCACTGGGAGACATTTCTGAAGCCCTCTAAGTAGCTCTCATGCCTCTTCTGACTTCATTGCGCTGTCACAGACTGATGGTTTTCCACGGCCATAAAAATTGGAAATAGCATCTGCACCAGTGTGGATGTGAAATGGGATAATGATATCGCTTAAATCCTTATCAAGGAGTGTTGCGCAATCAATTATGCTCTTCTTTCTATTAGTCCTAGCATACCTTCAATTTCATGTGTCACATACGATACTAAAACCAACACATCTGTGTCTTCTGCATCAATGACAACGGCATCTTTTACTCTCGACCTTTTTAGTTGGGAATAGATGTACAACCGAATGTTGTCTGCTTCCATATGCTGCCATGTCCACTCAACTTCCTCCCAATCAGTGAACAAATCACTACAGCGTTCCCTCACAGAGTAAATAAATCTGGTATCTGGATAGTGGAGTAACAGGGTTTTGAACTCAGTTTTCAGACATGGCTGCGGACGAATTTTGTTTCCCGGGTTCTTGACCATGTTGTTGAAGTGCATAGGGGATGGCAGTTCATCATTTCTCTTGATGAAAATATTCCTGTTCCCACCAACAAAATAAAAATACTATCTGGGAAGCCGTAGGATCGCGTTGGACAACAATGTTAAACATTTAAAAGCATAATCGCCCCACGTATAAGCACTTTCGTCTTGCATTTCTCTATCCTCAGCAGACGGGGTTCAGTTAAATGTGTCATACATGATACAACTTTCATCTTGCAAATTGATGCTATCTTAGATTGTAATAACATGCAGTGGAATAACATGAGTACTGGTATTACACAATCTTGTTGGAAGAATGTACATTTCTAATTCTTACCACCATGAAATACCGCGTGACAGAAGAGTGTCTGCCCATCTTCTGTAAATGGAACAATGCGCAAAGGGCACACATCTGAACTGGCAAACGAGTTCAGCTTTATTGAACTGGAGTGCTGGCATAGATACATTGCACTAGTAGATATAGGGTTCATTTTGAAGCTAGCAACCCCGATAGAGAGCAGCAAGACGAAAGTGCTTATACATATGGCGATTATGCTTCTAAAATATTTAACCTTATTGTCCGTCGCCATCCTACAGCTTCCCAGATAATATTTGTAAATGACCCATATGATCTTCACACAGCATCGAAGATAGAGAACATGAAAGGCGGATAGGTGAATTGCCTTTTGTTGGTGGGACCAGTAATAGTTTCATCAAGAGAAATGATGAACTGCCATCCCCTAGGCACTTCAACATGTTCAAGAACCCAGGAAACAAAATTCGTCCGCAGCAATGTCTGAAGACTGAGTTCAAAACCCTGTTACTCCAACATCCAGATACCAGATTTATTTTCTCTGTGAGGGAACGCTGTAGTGATTTGTTTACTGATGGGGAGGTAGTTGAGTTGACATGGCAGCATATGGAAGCAGATAACATTCTGTTGTACATATATTCCCAAATAAAAATGTCGAGAGTAAAAGATGTCGTTGTCATTGATGCAGAAGACACAGATGTGTTGGTTTTAGTATCGTATGTGGCACATGAAATTGAAGGTATCCTAAGACTAAAATAAAGAAAAGCATAATTGATTGCGCAACACTCCTTGATAAGGATATAAGCGATATCATTATCCCATTTCACATCCACACTGGTGCAGATGCTATTTCCAGTTTCTATGGCCGTGGAAAACCATCAGTCTGTGACAGTGCGATGAAGTCAGAAGAGGCACAAGAGCTACTTAAAGGGCTTTGGAAACGTTTTCCCAGTGACATCACAAACTCTTAAACAGATAGAGCAGTATACCATAAAATACATATACAAGGATAAATCAAGTAAGTGAAGCTCGGACCAACATGTGAGAGGGGATGAAGTCGACTCTCAGGATTCCTCCTGATACAGATTCACATAACTTGAAGATTACACAGACAAAATATTATCAGGCATTCATCATTAAACTTTATGAATTCAGACGATCCATCATCACCCTTTCAACATGGTTGCAGCTTGAGAGAGGTCAAATGTTTGCCGATACGGTATTCACAGCCTGCTCTACCTCAACGTGCCGTGCCCCGGTAGCGACGAGGGCTATCAATCCAGGGATTTTGAGTTCAATTTCCGGCTTGGTCAACTTTCTTTCCAACATTTGACAAAAGTCAATGCGACATGCATCTTTCGTCTTCCACCAATGGGCTAAATATATGTAAAAAAGCAGCCAGTTGCTAGGGAAGAATGTTGTGTGGAGTACTGGTGTGAGAAAACCAAGAAATGCATCAGTAGCTGAACTGGCCGCCGTGATATGACTTAGAAAATGTTAAAAACCGCATTAAACCCCAATAAATCAATCTACCTCAAAGTCTAAGTGATGCCAGAACAAACCGTACTGTAAACCCTGACACAGATTCAGATACGAATGATTGTAACAGTGATTCTAACTCTGATTATAATGAATATGACACTGAGAAGAATGATGAACTGTGCAATAAAGCAAGATAAGCATCATTGGACTATGTGTTTAGAAATAACTGTGTTATTGTTGGCCAAGGATCTTGATTCAAGTCTTTCCGTAGCCCTTTTGTCAGCCATTTTGAATATTCATGGTCAAGGTAAGCACTTTTACCTTTGAAAGTTGTATAGTTAAATTTGCCATGTCAAAAAACATATTATTAGACACTAAAATAGTTAAAATCGGACAATGTGAACTGTGTTGGTGAAATTGACCGCCAGTCAAGAGTGCGTGGACCTTTCGACATTTTGGTCCATAGCGCCCTCATTTAAGGTAGGAGGCTAATTTATGTTAACCTTTTAGCAGCCATATTGAAATTTCAAGGTTATGGCAACCACTTTTACTTTTAAAAGCTGCTTAATTGAATTTGCCATGTCAGAAAACATATTATTAGACACTAAAATCATTAAAATCGGATAATGTTAACTGTTTTGGTGAATTTGACCGCCAGTCAAAAGTGCGTTGACCTTTCGACGTTTTTGACCATGGCGCCCTCATTAAAGGTAGGAGGTATAACAAACTATACATTTTTGGAATCCTCATGACTAGACGAATAATTTGATATGCATATTGACACGATTGGAATATATTTGAAATTTGACCCCTGTTTGACCTTTGTTGACCCCTCCCGAAAATGACTGACATTTTCAAGGGGGCAGCCCAAGTCAAAATTGTTCTGTATTCATCAGGGAACACAAAAACACTTTCAAACCTTTGTTCCCAGAAATTGGTCACGGGACCTACATGCCGGTCTCCTACTATTGATAATTGTGTCCATACCAAACTTTAGCAAAGTATTGTTAGGAAAGGTGTGAGCCCAAATAGCAAACTACTAAATGTATTTAAATCTATGTATAGATATCTTAAATCTTGTGTGAGAACAAGCAATGGGCTAACTGACTTCTTCAACTGTGAGAAAGGAACAAAACAGGGATGTGTTAGCTCCACAATAATATTTTCTCTATATATTAATGATCTAATAACATATCTGAAACAGAAAAGTGACAGTGGTATATTCATATCGGCCGAGATTGATGATAGTCATCCCTCATGTTTGCTGATGATGTCGCCTGTGCTAACGACACAGTGGTTCGATTACAATGTAAGATTAACTTAGTAAGTGACTTCTGTGACTATAACAGGTATGAAGATAAATTTGGACAAATCAAAGGTTATGGTATTTAGAATCGGAGGGGCAATTACATCAAATGAACGCTGGTATTATAGGGGAACGAAATTTGAAATCGTTCCGTATTATAAGTATTTAGGGGTTTACTTCACCCCTCGACTATCATGGACAAGAACTCAAATGACTCTAGCAAAAAAAGCTGTCAATCATATCCTTAGTTGTCAAAAGCATTTTGGTTACTTCAGTATTGATCAAGCGTTTAAGTTATTCGACTCATGTGTAAAACCAATTCTCCCATACTCATCGCAGATTTGGAGATACCAGACTTGTGTTCAAATAGAACATGTACATATTAACTTTTGCAAGCGGCTTGCATGTCTAAGTCAAAATTCTGCAATTTTTTTCGCACTTAGTGAATACGGCATAGTTCCTTTATCTGTTGATTATATGAAAGACTGTGTAAAGCACTGGTTAAAGTTAACTCGTATGAATGCTATACGTTACCCCAGACAGTGTTATATCATGCTCAGCAGACTTGATGAAGTAGAAAGGATAACCTGGGTAACGTACATTAAAAGACTACTTTTCCGTTATGGTTTCGGATACGCCTGGGAAGCAAACGGGGTCGGAAACATCAATTCTTTCATTTCTTTATTCAAGTCGAGACTATGTGACTGTGCATACCAAAATTTACATGATGATATACATTCCTCATCCAAGGGAAAATTGTATTATTTATTTAAAACGGATATAAATCCTGCATCCTATTTGACAATAGATATATCTTTTGTACCAAAGAAAATGTTGTCGCATTTCAGATTTAAATATAGATAGGGATTACAGATTCTGTAGCTATTGTTTAACTAAAAATATTTACTGAGTTAAAGATGAAATACATTTTCTTGTTATATGTCCTATGTATGATAATATTAGAAAGGATCTTTTTCTCCAGAAATGGACCAGACACCCACCGTATCAACAGTTATTTATGGAGATTATGTTAGATATCTCTTTCAATGCTGTTAAAATGGTGGCAAAATTCCTAATAAAAGCATTTGAGCTCCGAGACAATGTACAAGACTGAGTATACAATACAGTTGTCATTTAATACTATAAAGCATGTTTTGTGTGTATATTAAAATGCTACGTTTCAGTTCATCGTCATATCACTTATTAAGCTGAATGTCATATGTTTAACGTTATGTTCATGCCCTGTTCGATATTTTCACATTCATTTTGCTATCATAATATTGTGTATTGCATTGTATTTGTGTTATAATATTTACTATATTTTCATTGCTCTAAATTATTGTATTGTGGGCCGGTGGCCTTTGAATACTAGAAATCAATAAACTGTAAACTGTATACGGTAAAGCCATAATTGTGTTTGACCGATACTACAGCGACTCACCCAGCACAAAGGACTGTGCGCATATGAGAAGAATATGGAGATGGAGTAGAAGTGCACTTTGACAATACCATGGTCCTACAGACAATAAAAAGAATGTCTGTCAAACGCACGGAACTAACAGAGGTTCATTAATATGTTAGGCAACAGACTGGACACATCTGGTTGCGATGTTCACCATGCAATGGGTGATGCTAATATTTTTGTGGTAGAGACGGCTGTAGCTTGTGAAGAGCAAATAGACACGGTTGTCATTGCAGACGACACAAACATTCTTGTTCTGTTAATCCATCATGCTGATCCTGCCATTCAGACTAAGGTATTATGGATTCAAAGTCGAGCATGGAGGATGTTATGAAGTTAGGAAATGATATTCCTGCCGCCTTATATAATGGTGACACGGATGAAAATCTTGGCCACCTTAGACTTCGACGGTTTTGTGAAAAGACCTCATGCAGCACTGCAACAGTTGAGTCTCGTACTCTACCTCCAACTTCAGGTGCCGCTAAGTATCACAGCCTTAGAGTATATCAACAAGTTCAACATTGGATTGGTCATGGCGATGAGATACCTTCAGAGACATGGGGCTGGAAGGTCACTGAAAAAAAAAATGATGCCAATTATGACCGAACTTTCTCCAGCACCAAAGGAACTATTAGAGGTGATACGGTGCATGTGTAAAACTGATCGCTACACTTTGAGGTATACATGCAGAAAAAATGGATTAGACTGTACTCAATGTGTTATGTGCCCTGAAGACTAACATTTGGAAATTGTGTTTCTAAGGCCTATTATATTGTAGTGTAACATTCACTGTTATCGTCACTTTCATTTGGAATATTAAAAAGAAAGTATGAAAAAGTGTGTATAATGTCAACCTCTAAAAATATAATTTAGTGGGTTATTGTTTAAAATGCAGTCTGGTGGAACGGCCAGATGATAGTCGGGCTAATGGGCGTTCCACCCCTTTAAACCCATTTAGTGATGGACAAATTATTTTAGTGTTTATATTGATTTACCTTATACAATTACGACATAATAAAATGTTATTTTAAATCATTTGCACAGACTTCTGGATCTTTTTAAATTTTGCCACTTAGAAATCTGACATTTAAGGGTAAGGGGTTATCTCCCCCTTCAAAAAATATATTCCACTGAATAGAATTTGTTATATTTTGAAAACAATATTCCCAGAAATCCAAGAAATAATGAAAACCAGGTTTGAAAACTTTTGCAATTTGTTTCGGGTTACTCTATAATATCAGCACAGGCTGCCTGGACTAGTAGTCGCCTTATTCAAGCTATTTAGTTCTGCCAATTTCCCAACTATGTTTCAATATATCAACTTGTGATCTGAAGTTGTGCAGTGAACAAGAACCATAATCCTAGTGCGTGTGCATTTTTGTGGAAATATATTCCTTTTCAAATGTCTTATTGGCCCATATTCTCACATATTTAGCAATATATCAACTTCCGACTTGGTATGTAGATAGCTTGTGATCCACAGATGTGCGGTGAACGAGGGATTCAATTTGAGACTGCATATATTTGTTACCATTTCGTGGATTTTTCCTTCCTATTTATCAAACTTCTTGCAGGCGACACATGCGTTCCGTGGAACGCTATTTGTCATTATTATAACTACAATTAAATCTTAACTCTTTCCAACAAACAACAAATATGCAGCAGATTCTTTTTTGAAAATATCTAAGCAAAAATTGCAAAAACACTTTAATTGAAAAAGTACTTATTGAAAAGAGTTGGGGACAAATGGCTCGTCATCAGCAATTTCTCGCTTTGCCGCATTGTTTTCAAAAGCCTCTGTTACAGAGGCTTCAAAATGCGTCTGTATTTGAGAAAGGATCGAATTACAGATTTTCACTTGCGAGCCATGTTCCAAGAAGGCGAACACTAGGGTTACTAGATCTGTCTACGTATCAAGATTAACCCTTTCCTACATACTACAAATCTGCAGCAGACGACTTTGAAAACGTAGTGTCACAAACCTGAAAAATCTCCATAAAGTCAGCTTAATTGTTAAATAAAGTTGAAAAATTGTGGCAAAGGAGAAATTGCTAATCAAGAGCAATTTCAATTTGGTCACAATGTTTTCAAAAGTCGTCTCCTGCTATTGCGTCAAAATGAGTCTGCATGTCGGAAAGGGTTAAAGCAAGTATATTGTGGTCCATCTTGATTTTCCAGCATTGCAGCCAATTGCAATACCCACCACCTTTTTAATAATATTTAAACTTGCCAAATTAGGTCATTAACATTCATTATGATTTATTAGGACTCTTAAGTATGTGTAACAGATTACATTCCTTCATTCGATTGTATTCATGGTTTACATGTTTATCTCAATTTTTCATTTGATTTCGCCAAATATCTCAGAATGGATCGAAGTTTAACCATTTGCCAATTTCATGGTGACCAACCCAAACCACATGTGTTTATAAGTTATAACAATCAATGTATTATTTCAGTGGACTACTGGTGAGTTATCTTTCCCTGAAGGAAATGAGCAAGAGAGGTGGCGCTCGCAATTTTAAATGGGGAATGTACTACTTTCATAGATTTTGGAGGTAAGTATTTATTTCATCACATATCCTCGTTTATTTGAATGTGTTAGCCGTGATGCCAAACATTTAGTCCACCATTAGGGCTCCCAGTAGGGGGCAGGCGAATATTGGTTTGCCCCTCGTCCGTCATTCCTCCTGTCCGTTCGCCCTTCCGTCCTCCACCCACCCTTGTGCTTAAACATTTTATTTAAAGTTACTAAATTTGGTACGCACATGTATCTTTGGAGTACACAAATTCAGTTACTCTGACGTTGACCTCTGATTCAAATTGGAAACTCCTTTTAAATTTAAGTTAAATAATTAAATAGAACTGAAAACATGGTGACAATAGCAGAAATTGCTTGTTTTGAGCAATTTCCTCTTTGTCGCCATGTTTTCAAAAATCTGTCTGCTGCAGAGGCATCAGAAAGGATCTATATGAGGGAAAGGGTTAACTTCATTAATATATATAATAGAAACTTACCAAGAAGAATAACAATATATTAATATTATAAATGCATTTTCTTACATTTTTAAACAAAACTACATTGTTATTATTTATTTAACCGTTGAATGAATAGGAAACATTTACATACACTTGTACATGTATGTAAGTAGATACATTTGGGAATCTTTGGTATAAATATATGCAATTTGTTAAGGTTTTTTTTATAACTAATTACTCTGATTGTCATTTCCACTCCATACATATAAATAAAGAAATTACACATTTTTTTTGTCATTTTATGATATTTATTTTTGTTTCTATTAGGAAAAGGGAATAAAGCCAAAATAAGTGATTTTTTTTTAATAAATGTGTATTAAATATCTTTCTATTTTTCAAATAAATCATGAAAACACTTCTTATTTCATTATAATTGACTTTAAATCTTTCTGGCCGAAAAGTCCTATTTGATTCAAATAGCGGCCCAGCAAGTCCTAGGCTGAGCCGAAACATCGGTTGGCCGCAATGACCTACAACCCACTTTTCCCACGTACAACACATTAGAAGGAGACACTGAAAACACCTATGCAAAATTATGGAACATCTCTATCCGGGAAAGTTTAAGTAAGGAAAAGGTCTGAAAACATTGTGTCACAAGGAGAAATTACTCATTATTTGCATTTTTCATATGGCACAATGTTTGAAAAATTCACAGTATAGCACCATACTTTAATTTCAATTCACTATATAAGTCATAAGCAGAGTAATGAATACAAGCTTTATTCCCTATTTTTTTTTACAAATCAAGCTTATTAACCTTTCCCAAAAACATCATTATTAAAAATTAAAGTGTAATAACAGAAAAGAGTTGATAAACCTTGTGGCAAAAGGAGAAAATATTTATCATGAGCAAGTTCCTCCTTTGTCAGTATGTTTTATCTATTTACAACAAGTCTGCATCTAAAATAAATATGTATCAATATACATGTACATGTATATATACAATATGAAAATATATGTGTTTCAAATTGAGTTGGATACATTCTGACAATTGAAGAAATTGATCATTATGACTTATGATCAAATTGCCAATTGCAACACTGTCTTAACAATGCGTCTGCATGTGGGAAATGGTTGAGAAAGGTCATTCAAATTCTAAGTATCAAGGGAGGTACACTGCAGGTTGTAAATACCATATGACCAGCTGGTGGTATATACATCTGGCTAAGTGTCATATGACCCAATCTGGATTGTACAATACTCTCTCCAACTAACAATAATGGTAGACTTCAAAGAAGTTAATGATAACCCTTTATCTGCATCAGATGGTTTTTAAAAACATACTGTCAAAAATTTGAAATATTTCAATGAATGAGAGTTTACAAAATTATCAAAAAAGAGTTTAGAACATTTCGGAAAAGTGGAAATTTTCATATTTTAAGCAATTTCTCCTTTTGTCTCTATTGTTCAAGACTGTCAGTGTCTACTGCAGAGCCTTCAAAAACAGTTATAAGTGAAAAAGGGTAATAAGACTCATACAAACTATTTTTGAAAACATTGTGGAAAAGGAGAAATGGTCAAGATGAACAGCTTCTCCTTTTTCACAATGTTTACAACTCTTTTCAACATGAAAATATAGGTGTTTCAAGTTGAGTTGGATACATTCTGACAAAAGAAGAAATTTATCATTATGACTTATGATCAAATTGCCACACTGTTTTAAAAATGAGTCTGCGTGTGGGAAATGGTTGTGAAAGGTCTTTTAAATTCTAAGTAGCAAAGGAGGTGCACTGCATGTCGTAAATACCATATGACCAGCTGGTGGTATACACATCTGGCTAAGTGTCATATGACCCCATCTGGATTGTACAATACTCTCTCCAATTAACAACTATGGTAGACCTCAAAGAAGTTAATGATAACCCTTTATCTGCAGCAGATTATTTTTAAAACATACTGTCAAAAATGACTGACACTCCTTTACACTTAAATACTATTTTTGAAAACATTGTGAAAAAGGAGAACTGGGTCAAGATGAACAATTTCTCCTTTTTTCAAAATGTTTTTTATGAAATCTCGTGCAGAATAATTGTATGTGGGAAAATGTTTAACAATGCAATAAGTAGAAGATTGATGAAATTGTTTATAAATTTAACGAACACTTCATGTACACACTCATTGCTGTGAAAAAAGGTAAAATTTTCAAAAATTTGTGTAATAGATCAGCCCGTTATAATTCGGGATTGACAGTCCTTATTTTCTGGCTTTATTTGTATTATAATTATAAGGTTTCATTAAAAGCTGTGAATTTCTGTTTGAAAAGTCCTATGGATTCTGCAAACTTTGGACTAATCAAAAACTGACTGTCATCAAAATGTTTCATACATATTTTCGAATGTTTACTCGGCACGAATTTTGTTGTTGCTGTCTTTCCCCTATTCAATCGATCTATCCAACATTTTCGTATCTTCTGATCAGTTGGAAATTGGAATAAACTAATCCTGTGCGTCCCAGATTGTGTTGCACACCCATGTGCGATACAAATCACCATTTTTTTTTTCAGAAATAAATTTAATCAATGAAATATCACTGTCGAGGATGCATGCATACTCGTAATGACACAGTGCAGACAATCACCGAATTTCAAGTGTGACGTCATCATATATCACGGGAGATAATTTCAAAGGGAGATAAGCGAGTACACGTTTCACGCCTATAAATTT
Source organism: Serripes groenlandicus (assembly GCA_031761405.1). NCBI lineage: Eukaryota > Metazoa > Mollusca > Bivalvia > Cardiida > Cardiidae > Serripes > Serripes groenlandicus. Next base: position 40,272,083 of record JASEVX010000002.1, read on the forward strand.
CCGGGGAAATAGAAAAGCAAATAATAACCTTTTTTTAAAGAATTTTTTAACAAATTGTTTAAAAAATGCTTTTGTAAGTTGAAAAACTGTTGATTTAAATAAAACATCGGGGGAAATTGAGAACTTCCATATTTGACCTTTAAAGAAAACGTTTTTCTATGCTTTTACACCTGGAGGTACACAATTCGGTATGAAAAAGTCCTGAACTAATTTCATTTCGCTGTGACCTTGACCTCGGACACAGTTTAAAGAAAACACATATGTTAGTGCACCTACTTTTATCAATTTTGTATTGAAGAGGGTTTGTTGGAGACTAAATTGAGGTTGCTTTAACCTTGACAAATGACCCTTTTAAGTAAAAGCTTGTCTGGCCCACATCTTTCTTCACTATTAAGGCCACAATAATTGGCTGCATGCATGCATCTGAGGAAGATTGTATATCATGTATCAAAATAAGACCATTTGGACTTTGACCTTGATATTTGACTTAACTTAAAATAAGCTCTTATTCGGCCGTGTCCCTTACACAGTTACATAAATAGAAAGCAAATTTGCGTAATCATCTTCGAAAGAGGATGTGTAACGTTCCAAAATCAGTATGTTACTGTATCGAATTTTAATGTCTGGTTTTAACGAGCGTTATGCTGCGTTTACACTAGGCTGCGATGTCTACGATGTCCACGATTCAAGTAAATCGTGGAGCTTGACGATTTATTGTATCTTTTTCTACGTTTTGCTACGCTTTCCTGCGCTCTCAGTACGTTTTGTTACGATCTGTAACGTTTTGTTACGAAGGCAACACGACTCTGGTCAAGATATGCCACGATTTTCATCACGTTCTCTCAAGTTCTGTTACGATCGTCACGATATGCCATCACGTTCTGTCACGTTCCGTTAAGTTATGTTAAGATATCTAACGATCATGAAATTCTGTTAAGATCTCCTGCGATTTATGACCACGATTTGAGCAAAATCTCCACGCTTGCACACGATTGGGTATAAAAAGGAGACCTTCCTTCCTCTTTTGGCTGGCATATATTTAATCTACGAATAACTGTAGATGTTTCCTTGTTCCGTGTTGCAAACGTAACGAAGCTTGCAGAGCGTGGATACACATCGTGGGAACCGTGCGGGAACTTATCAGAGCGTGTCGGAGCGTGTATGCCTATCGGGATGTTCGTAGAAGAACGTGTTACAGCGTGATGAGATTACTCTTGCTATTTAAGTATGTTGACGAATCGTAGTAGAGAGTGATAGAGCGTAACAGAAACGCGGTGACATCGTAGTGAATCTTGAAGTAATCGTGTTTCCAAGTCCATCACGATCCCCTACGATGGCGCATCAAGTTATGTTACGCTCGGGTAAGGTCTGTTAAGGTCTACTACGCTCTACTACGATTGCCATGTTCTATCACGCGCTCTTAAGATTTGGCGCCAAATCGGCATAATCGTGGCAAAGGTTTTGACAGCCAAACATTTTGTCGCGATCCTTACGATCACTACGATTCGACCCACGACCCCCACGCTCATCACGATTCTCTCAAATCGTGCAGATCGTAGACATCGTGGCTTAGTGTAAACGTAGCATTACGTATCTTTCGCAGACATATTTCTAAGAAGACCTTCTACAAAGTGGGTTCAAATTATTTTGATATGATTAAAAGACAACGGATAAGGACATGATGTACATATCATGTAGATGCGTCTTAAAGGGGGAGCGTTCCTTTTCATTTACTAGACTAATTGAATTTCCTTTCAAACTGATCTTGCAGTGGTGGACTGTCCTTCTCGGATTTGGGATTTAACACTGAGCAAAGTCTCAGGCTTCGTGACCCTCTTGTTATTTGAGGAAGATGGTATATCATGTACATGTACAAACATCAGATCAATTTGACTGTGACCTTGACATTTAACCCCACTTAAAATAAAGTATCGTCGTGGTTATGTCTCTTTCAATGTCAAACATAAAGAAACCACATGTTTGTGTTCATCTATATACGTTTAAGGTCTGGGTTGAACGAGTGTCTTTGACACCACACCTCCTCCCTGTGAGGAACCTTGGATTGTCTACAATTTCACCAAGCCGGTCAGGTCCAACCAAAAAATTTTAATATTGAATTTGTCTTAAAGAGCAAATTCTCAGGTGAGCGACCCAGTGCTTCTTACATGTAACCCTCTTGTTATCTAATCAGGAATGTCTTATCTTTCAGACTTTCTCAGCCGAACTTGATCTTCTTTGTGTCTGATATGATCGTGATTCTCTTTTTTTCAGACTAACCCCACCATATATGCTTTTTTTGATGTTTTATGTCCCACTCTTCAAATACTGGTCTAATGGTCCGTTTTGGCCACAGATGGGTGTCGAGATAGACGAATGTAAAGACAGCTGGTGGAAAAACTTACTATACATCAATAACTTCTTCGATCAAAATAAGATGGTAAGGACTTTGCAAACAGTACGCACAGCGAAGATATTTTTTTTAGAAATGCCTCAAAAGATATCGAATACAAAGAACAATGCTGGAATGTCGAATTGGAGCATTGTTGACTTAAATATATAACATCAAATGGTGTTATCCTGTTAGCCAGTGTTTTCTATTAAGATATCTTTTATATGACTTAACTTTTAAAACAAACGTGAAAACAGTGTGACTATTATGTTTTGCTTTATTTATATCTGGATGGCTCTGTGCTAATGCAGTTATTTAAAACGGTATAATAAAGCGGTAGTATTAAACCATGCAACATTGACCATTTTATCAAGGGGAGTTACTTCTGAAATAAATGACAATTTTCGACCAACTAACTCACATCGATTGAATAGATAAATTCCGTATCTTCACACCGAATGGGACGGTAGTTTAAAGCCCGCTTATCCTGGATCGTCCAAATGTCAACTCTCTGAAACTGATGTCTTTGTAATTAGGAATCTTAAAATACTCAGCCGCAGTTCACGTAGTAATCCGGTCAATCGGCTATCAGTTCTTTGGTGTATTGCATTGGATTTACTTTATTTAATTCGTTCATTTCATTTAATTCTATGGAAACATATAACGTTTAAAGTGATCATATCAACATAAGTTATGGTGTTTTTTTTAAAAATGAAAACCGTTTTATTAACGTCGTATAATTATAAATCAAAGTCTATACTGGGCTGTAGAACAATGTTTCTTTTTTATATTAGATACTTTCTTGAGTATTCTACGATCAATAATGACAGCGTAGCATTTGCATTCCGGAAACTTTTTGACCACCCCTCATAACAAGTTCATACATTTGCTATCAAATCGGTGCTATACATTTATGATATATTTTCAATTTCGAATTTTCAGTGTATGGGTTGGAGTTGGTACCTTGCTAACGACATGCAGTTTTATGTCATAAGTCCGCTCTTCCTCGTACCCCTTTATTAGTAAGTACATGGGAGCCGTGCCTCGAAAAAACAACCTTAAAGAGTTTGAAATATATACTCAAACGTTCTATTCCGTAGAGAATTAAATATGTACGACAATAACAACTCTTCTATTGTCATATTTCGTCCTTACGCCGTCTTCAGTATATTACATAGAATCATGTTCACTGCTATAGTTTCTGATCTGTGTAATATAATATAGAAACAGAGTGTTTTATTGCTATAGGTTTTTTATTGGTAATGTGCTTTTTTTTCACCCGTAAATCAAAATAAATACAAAGATAATATATCGTAAAAGTTTCGTTTTAACAATAAAAAAACTTCAAACATTTTGCACGTCAGCTGAGGGGTCGCGAATTATTCATTTATCATGCTTAACAATAGTCTGAAGTTCCTTCCTCTTATCAAGAAGTCGGGAACCAGACTAGCTTAACACGTCACACAAATTCTTTTCAGGTTTGTTTATAAAAGTTAAATGTTGTTGAAAGCCTACTTTGGATTCTGCTTGCCAAATGGCATTATTGCCGAGTGCGAGGGTAAACAACGCCAACAAACAACAAAAATGCCTCGAATAGGTCAACGGATGTCCACGGATTATAGGGTTAGGATGAGGTCTGAAGTAGACATTAAACACTTTTTGACAAATGTTGTAAAAACTCAATAAGTCCATTTTTTCACAAAATCACTTTTTTGCATAACATTATTTAAGATATAAAGAAACATGTCCTAACAAATATTAAAACAAAATTCAACCTCAAAATGTGCTTTAATAAGAAAGAGGCATAAAGTGATTAGTACGCTGATATTATTTTGGTGTGTAAAAAAACAGTATGTGCACATAGTGATGTATTGCATCACAACAGTTTAACATTTCAAACAACTATTTGGTGCAAGCAAGATATATGTCCATATTTGTATACAAAATGGCAGCATAAATAACATTAATTTTTTCTTTCTTCATTCTTTCCCTTATATATACAACTTTTGAAACCTCTATAGAAAACAACTTTCAAAAACATTGCCAAAAAGGAAAATATTGCTCATATCGAAAACTATTTTCTTCAATTTTTATCGGAGTTTTTTTTCTATTATACCTTGTGAAAACTTAAGTTTCATTTTGTCAGACTGCTCATTCTCTTCTAATATCTATCCAGTTTTAAGAGAACATAGTTATGGGGTAATGGATTAATGAGTTCAGTATACATGTCAACAAAAAAGTGTTGAGTAGAACGATGTCAAAAGAAAGATTCATATATGTATATTTGATTGATGGGATCTTTGAGAATCTTCTATACAGTCATGTATTTCAATGCAGATAATTATACATCCTTACTTCGTTACATTAAGCTGTATCCAAACTTTCTTTTAGTGTCGAAGGGGGTAGATATTTACTGTATACTGTGCTTCTAATGTGCTTTCTACCTAATGTCAGAGGTGTGCAATGTAAGGTAAAATAGTCAAAGTCCCTCACTTTTGACATACATTGAAGCAAATTAGCAATTTTTTGTGATCAATACAACTTGCTGTTGTTCACACTCAAAAAAGCATTTAATCAACTCTAAATTTCATTCCAGGTTAACATTTAACTGTGGATAAGATGATATCACTCGATGTTATGTCGATTGTTTATTCCCCATCCCACAAATTGCATAAATTGATAACATGGCACTGGTTGAAATATTTGTGTGACATCATTATAAGTTGAAAGACTAATAAGACGTTGTACAACTTGTTTTACTGTCACAGGTATTTTAAACTATGTATTTAATAAAACATTGCATGGTCTCTGATTGTCCATCTTGTCATACTACTGATGCTGATTTGGTTGCAAATTTTACAGTGTGATTGAAATCCCAGCACAAGTTCACAAAGAGAATTATGCATCCTTAATATAATATACGATCAAACATGTTCATGAAAACTTTCACATATGGTTATCAAATAACTATGAATCATGAAAAACAACCTATTATTAATTTGAGGATGTTGATACTTATTTTGACATGAGGATGTATATGACAATTTCCGAACTGAAATACACCTGTCCCAAAGAAGTGTGTAAATACCCTGTACAATCATTAATCACTACCTACACATAGCTCTAAATCATTAATACCATGTATGCAATAGCAGGAGTAAGATTGTTCAGGTTGTTTGTGATTTCCTAAAGTTGCTAGAATATCGACAGTTGAACGGTAGGATTCTTAGATGAAACCTCTAAATATTATCAAGTGACAGTACGTAGCAGCGCGGTCAATTCCACAAAAAGGCACTTCATAACTTGGCATAATTGTATTAGTGGACACTTTTTATACATCCCTAAACATGAGCTTACGTTTGTATAGTTTGTATAGCCTCAATATATCTCCGTTACATATTGCATTTTAACGATAAGAACAGTCAAAATATAAAATCGCATTCCTAGTACAGAAAGCTGGACTAACCTTTATAGGGATTTCATATTCCTTTTTGGACAAAGAAGTCTATGTTTGTATATGGAAAACATGAAACACCTTTTAGGATCTATTACAAAACCAATGGAAATATATACAGAAAAGATAACTTTCATCTTCATTAAGTCTTACTGAGGTTTGATACTTTTTGTTTTGTAGACATATTAAAACGATCAGCCAAATATAACATCATTTAATTCAATTATCAATCATCAATGTTTCATTTTAAAAAATGGTCCACATATTTAGACTTGAATTTTAAGTCGCTTTAAACAGGGCTTAATCTTTATATCATAGCATTTTTGGGCAATTATCACTACTATGGGTAGATTTATCCTTACATTGGCACATCAGTCAAAATGCTATCAAGTAATCTTGTTTTTTTTCATGGAAGGAAGCTGATATTAAGAGTCTTTAGTATGCCCTGACTGGTGATCAAACCTGGGTATCCTGCTAATGGTGGTGCAAATGCTCTAACACTACATCTCTTAGTATGTTATCTCAAAACGCAAGTTCAACATGGAGTCTTTGGTTCAATCCTGGTTTAAATAATCCACTGTAGGAGTCTTTGTGCAAGACAAATGCCCTTTCGAAGCCTAGTCTTGTCTTGTACATGAATACCTTATTTGGTATGAAAAACACACTGTTCCAAAACTGTACATGCATACCAAATTTGGTATATCATCTTACAAAATAGGAATTAAAGATGGCATTGACAAAATAAAACTGGACGGACGGTCAAATGATGAGAAAACCTAGTCTCCCTGGCTACCTGATTGCGAACATATTACTTATTAGTCCCCTACCAGTCGGAGATCTGTTTTAGGACTATAGGTTTGCTCCCGTCCGTCACCCAGATATGGCACCCAGCATACACTTTGCATTCGTAAACAAAGAATATAATTTTACAGAAAATCTTTGACATACTCTGGTCCAAAGATATGGAATCAGATTCCACTGAATGTCTGGAACTGCGAAAAATTAAAGAAATTTAAATCAACACATTTTCCATGGTGGTGGACGTCGGTTAATTGCATAAATTATCTCCCATAACGGTGCTTGTACATGTATATTAAATATACCATTTGTCAATATAAACATGTGTATTATACTTTATATATGTAAATGTTAGTAAGTCTTTAAGCAGAGGACCACAGGGAAGACTGGGCATGTGCAACTGTGCAGCCTCTATAAATAAAGTATTTTTTAATATTATTATTATTATTATCAAACTGAGGCAACTTTTTATTCATCCTAAATATAAATTTACAATAAGCTTATTGTTTACATTTGGTTGCATTTAGTGTTGTATTTCAAATTTATGAAAGCATATCCTACGTTATCATAGAACAGAGTAAATATAAATATCAATCTTTGAGTAACTAATAAAGGAAAAATGGCACTTATGTAGTTTTTGCTCCAAAATATCAAGTGCAATAAAGTGATAGGTTCAGTGAAATAAACATATAATTGCCTTTTTTCCAAATATCTCTTTTATTACAAATCCTTTTCAAAAAATACTATTTGAACTATTTGTTTCTTTATTTTTAAATAAAAACTTAAAAATAAAGATAAAATCTAGTGTCATTTCTCTAAGAAAATCCGTTCAAATATACTTATTGAGTTTTTACACTAAGGTGACGGTTCATTTGTTCCAACATTTTACATAAAAGTCGGGGAATACGTCGCGGCCGAGAGGTTAGCGTTGGGGATTTGAAACCGTGCGTTGCGTGTTCGATCCCTGTCGCGGCGGTCATGTTGGAGTTCAATCCGGCAAGGCACATTTTCTAGCCTAGAACTGTTTTTTTCTTACCCAGGGAGCATGAATAAGTTCATACGAAATGGCATTCGTTATGTGACTGAAATACCGCTGAGAAAGAGTGAAACTCAATTTTGAAAAGACGTGAATAGACTTTGTGATTGTTTTGTTTCAGACACGATGCCCTAACGAACTATTTGTAGTATTGTATGCACATAGTTGGTGTGCATCACTATGTATATCAAGATACTCCCATGATGCGTGTGGGACTAAATGGCGAACAGTGAAGACCCTGATCGGATTGCATGAAGGCGCAGGCTGAAAGGGATATTCACTGTTCATCAGGGCGGTATTTGTGACGTGTCTGTTTGGAATGATCACGTGATCGAATATCCAATACTTTCGTTTTAGCTCTCCTCTTTGGGGTTCCGTATCATGTTTGGTTTTTGTTTTGATCAACTTCATCTCAACCGGCGTTATTTCGCATAGAGATGGTCTGTCTACAAGTCTGCTGTTTGGAGGGTAACTGGTTTATTTATTGACATTTCAAAGTTTAATCTTGATGACTTATGTGTATTGAATTTAAAGTTTGAAATCGATGGCTGGTGTGTATTGTATCATGTTGATACAGTTCTAACGTCACTGTAACCTGTATATGTACTGTATGGTAGAATGTTTGCTAATCATTACCTTAGCAAATTACGTTTTTCCTTGCAACTTATTTTCAAGAGCAAACGTTTTTAAGTAGTGTGTCACGAACTACAACTGTTTTTTTTATAATCATACAGACACTTTCCACGCCTTTGCAGCAGACGAGGAGATATTGCTCACAGTGCAATGTTTTAAACTCCTTTCAATGATAAAACTTTCTTTAAAGTTTCCCTAGATGGTTTCAAAGTCTGCAGCATATTTGTTGTATGTTGGAAAGGTGTAATCGTCATTTTGTTTAGATTCGGTTGGATAAATAACACATCCCTTTCAGAGATCAAGCCGGCTTTAGCTACATTTATGTTAAACCCTGGTGTAGAATAGGACCCTATGTTGTTGGTTTCTTCACTGGATATATATTATATAAATGCGACTGTAAGATACGAATGTCCAAGGTGAGCAAGGCATTTCACATCTGATTGAATTACAGATACATACGAGATAACATACATAAAATAAAAAGTACTGTTTTATTTAAACCAAGTTAACCTTCATCAACCTGCAACTTAATGATGTTCCTTGTCAATATTTCAGTTATATCACGGCAAAAGTTCACTAGTGCATCATTGTCCTGGCTTTCTAGCACCAATTCCCGAAACAACGCTTTTCCAAGGCGACTGTCTACCTCTCCTTTCTAGCACCAATACTCCAAACACCACTCTTCAAAGGCGACTGTCTATCTTACCTTTCTAGCACCAAAACTCCAAACAACGCCCTTCCAAGGCGACTGTCTACCTTTTCTTTCTAGCACCAACACTCCAAACAACGCTCTTCCAAGACGACTGTCTACCTTTCCTTTCTAGCACCAATACTCCAAACAACGCTTTTCCAAGGCGACTGTCTACCTCTCCTTTCTAGCACCAATACTCCAAACAACGCTCTTCCAAGGCGACTGTCTACCTTTCCTTTCTAGCACCAATACTCCAAACAACGCTCTTCCAAGGCGACTGTCTACCATTCCTTTCTAGCACCAATACTCCAAACAACGCTCTTCCTAGGCGACTGTCTACCTTTCCTTTCTAGCACCAATACTCCAAACAACGCTCTTCCGAGGCGACTGCCTACCTTTCCTTTCTAGCACTAATTCCCGAAACAACGCTCTTCCAAGGCGACTGTCTACCTTTCCTTTCTAGCACCAAAACTCAAAACAACACTCTTCAAAGGCGACTGTCTACCTTTCTAGCACCAATTCTCAAAAACAACGCTCTTCTGAGGCGACTGTCTACCTTTCCTTTCTAGCACCAATTATCCAAACAACGTTCTTCTAAGACGACTGTCTACCTTTCCTTTCTAGCATCAGTTCTCCTAAAAAACGCTCTTCCAAGGCAACTGTCTACCTTCCCTTTCTAGCACCAATACTCAAAACAACGCTACTCAAAGGCGACTGTCTACCTTTCCTTTCCGCTTACACATTATAACCCCACCATTGGTGGAAGACGAATGACAATAGTTAAAAGTTTCCCAATCATAATAAAAACTGAAGGGCCGAATATGGATTCAAAATCACAAGACCTTGATTATTATCACGTGTCGTTACGTAATGCGCTATCGCCATGTAAATGCCAAATTAAACCCTTAAAAAAACCCTACTTGTACTATTATATATAAGCAAGCTTTAGAACAGATTAATCGGTTACAGTATCCACCATAGTCATATTGGTTCATGTTGTCTTCGTTAAACTCTATGTCTATGTTTTTGTCTAGTGGCTGAACGCCTTTGGCTGGTCCCTTGCAACTGCCGTAGCCATTATGGTCCTGTATGGGTTATCAACATCAGATGGACAAGGCAAAGACCTCGGTTCCTTTGGTAATGCATTGTACAACGCAACGTCACGGACAGCCTGGGGCATGAGTGTCGCATGGGTTGTGTTTGCTTGTGCAATCGGATATGGAGGTATTTCAACGATTTAATTTATGTGTAGTAGTGCATAATTAAATATGATTAATTTGTTCGTTTATGTAACGACAACATTATTTTCGATTAACGACTGTAAGAAATCACGGCGACGCGAGTAATCCGTCTGTAACCCCACTTTGTTATCCTTGCAAACAGTAAACATTTAAAGAAAAGTGTTGATACAAGTGAGTAGAGTAACGTATCTATATACTATCCTGTATATCCAGTAAAAACATCGTTATCGTTGCGAGCATTAATACAATATATTAGAGTAAGGTATCTATATACAATACCATCTGTAGATCCAGTAAAGACATCGTTATCTTGGCGAGCAAAAATACAAGTGATTAGAGTAAGGTATTTATATACCATAGGTCCAAAATAGACATCGTTACCTTGGCGAGCATTTCGATCTATATACTATGCCATCTTGTAGGTCCAGTGAACACGTTGCTGTTTTGGCAAACAGTTATGAAATTAAGAAGAGTATCGTATCTGTATACCTTGTTGTAGGTCCAATATGGACATTGTTATCACGGCGAGCATAACAACCGTTAATACTGTAACGTATCTATATACCATGCCATAGTGTAGTTCCAGTGAACACGTTGCTGTCTTGGCGAGCAGTTATGCAATTAAGTAGATTAACGTATCTATATACCATGCTGTAGGTACACTATGGACATTGTTATCTTCAAGAGCATTTCAACCGTTAATAGATTAACGTATCTATATACCATGCCATGTTGTATGTACAGTGAATACGTTGCTGTCCTGACGAGCAGTTACGCAACTAGGTAGCGTAAGGTATCTTTATACCATGATATAGGTCCAATAAGGTCATTGTTACCATTGCAAGCATCACAACCGTTAAAAAGGTAACATATATATATACCATGCCATCTTAGGTCCAGTGAACACGATGCTGTCTTGACGAGCTAGAACGCAAATAGGTAGCGTAACTTATCCTTTATACCATACTGCAGGTCTAATCAGGATATGTTTTATCTTTGCGAGCATTACAACCGTTAATAGAGAAACGTATTTATATACTATGCCATGCTGTAGGTCCAGCATTAAACATTACACCCATTAAGAAGAGAAAAATATGTATATACCATGTTGCAGGTCCAGTGAACACGTTGCTGTCTTGGCAGGCTGTAATACCGTTAAGTCGATTGACATACTGTGCCTACTTAGTACATCCAGTTATAATGTATGCTTCTTACCTCAGTATGAGGACTCCGCTTCATATTTACGATCTGCAAATGGTACGTAGAATATAATGCTTAAAGGTGCTGAACTCCAGATTATAGATAGTATAGTCAAAGTTTTAAAACTGTTCAGAAGTTGTCTTGAAATATTAGAATCGTAAATCTGGGATAAAATTAAAGTAATAATTTCACTTTTCAGTACAATAAACATATACATATTGATTGTTTATGCTTCATTTTTACTGGGTAGACATATCCATTAAGCCAAATTTTATATATTTTCATGACTTTCAATTGACTATTTTTCAATATTAGCAATATTTGCAGAAGTTTCAACGTTTAAAAATGATGATCACCATCTGGATTTCAGCAACTTTTACGATTAAATTATGAGCAAATACCACTCAGATTCAACTCAATCGTATAGATCTAATTATGGCGTATGACGTCATCATTATGTCGATTTCTTTTGACGTCATCATTCTGGCCGTTTTGTTAACTTTACCGTAAAGCTTGTTCGTTTCTGATGGGTTAAATGTATTTTTAACTGTTTCTGTTCGACATAAAAGTGATGAGGAGTATTTTTCATTTGAAATAAAATGTTCAACGCCAGATGTAGTTTCAATTTCATTACATGGCAGAGATCTAGATACGGAGGATTAAATTTGTCTTTTCCCTCCTATATTACTATTATGGCTCAACACAACCCTATGTTGTGGATACTCAAAAGGATTGTCTTCATGAGAAGATTATATTGAGTTTTAAAAATTTGAAATAATCACTTTATCTCAGGCTCTGCCATGTTATATTAACAGGTCTATCAATATAATGTACCCTAACAGAGAAGGAAACTGGGTCCTTGGTAAAAGATTGTTTAATAAATAATAAACGAAAATATTGGGCCTTATTTTATAGTTAGATTTCATAGCTTGCTGGGACATATGAAACATATCAAAATGTAAACCATTCTATGCAACATATTCACCTATTTTGTTCAGTTTGCCAAACAGTACAGTCTGAAAAAATCCACAGAGTTTCTGCAAAGCTCTAAATACTAATTCGGTATTCATTAGTGTAGATACTTTCCTAAAACTAGTGAAACAGTTATTTAAATTTACACATCTGTGAAGGCTAATCATTTACGTTCATAACTTATCCTGACTCATATCTCAATCACAATCATATCTCAATTACATTCATATCTCAATGACTCTCATATCTCAATTAATCTCATATTTAATGACTCTTTTCAGGTCTATTACTTCCTGGGTCATATTTGTTTAGCCTATGCAGCTGCCTTCATCGTTTCCCTTGCATTTGAGTCACCGATGATGGGCCTAGAAAAAGCAATATTAGGACGAGCGAAAAATAGTTAATGATGGGATCAATTATATGACTAAGTTAACATGGCGTCGCAATAATGCGTCAATATGATATTGTTTTTATTTGAGAGAGTAAGAGAAAGAGACGAAAGAGAGCGATATATATATATATTAGGGATATACAATTAAACGAGGTGACGAGCAAGAAGCCACGTGAATTTGGGTCCATTTTCAGGAAAGAACAAAAACCAGCGCTGGCGATACTATATCGAACGAATATTTTTGCAAGTATTTTTAAAACCTGGTCAGTCCTAAAGATGAAAACTTTGAAAATGGTAGTAAACTATATGTTCAAAACTTTGAAAACATGGATCAGGGAAATATACCGACATTTGAGGAATTAGATCCGACTATATCATGTGAAAAATAAATAAAAAAAGACTAGTCGATAATTAAGCAATAATAAAACATGTTCAGTGCATAACATTTTGTATGTGTATTTTAAGGAAAATATAGATAGTTCATGTAACTCTTTAAAGTTATAATTAAATTATAAACTTGATAGTAAATCTTTTCCTCCATGCTGGTCTACAGGTACGATTAAGCCCTTATATAGTTATATATTATTACTTAATATTACGATAACTTTATTGTAATGTGATTTGGTAGACAGCAAAGCTTCCGCTCTTTTTCTTAAAAGAGCATAGCCTAGCTGTTAAACAAAAACACTCATATTTTACATTTATTCTTTAGACACAGTCTGAAAATGTTTTAATAAACGTTTTCGTTTTTTTGTTTTATTTCCCTGAAGTGATCTTATTCATAAGATACGTTCTTATATTGACTTTTTATATCTACCTTATCATTTTTCTGGAGATAAAGTTTCTGGAATGGATGTTTTCGAATGGTACTGCCTATATCTGTTTATTTAATATGGTCGTTATGAAGTAGAACGATACCAACACAACACGTTTTCCATTATTTGTCTTTTTGTATGTTTTATGTTTTGTTTTGTTTTCTTAATTATTTTTCTTTTGGAAGTGACTTATAGGCCCATCGGGCCGGGTGTTATCTACTCCTTTTTGGACCATTGTTTTGTTGATGTACATACACATGTCAATATAATAAAATATTTACTTACTTTCATACTTACTTGCTTACTCACTTATATAAAAAAAGGGTGATAGTACAGATATCAATAATTACCGTGGCATTACAATAACAAGCTGTTTTGCTAAGTTGTTCACTATCATATTAAACGAAACGTTTACCTAATTGGGCCTTAAATAACGATATTTTGACAGACGCTGAATTTGGGTTTAGACCTAACCACTGTTCAGTAGATGCTATGTATTGCCTTAACGCTTTAATCGAACGACACGTTTGAAGCAAAGGGTATATTGTTTTGTTTAGGAGTTGATGGAAAACTATTTTCCGTTATTCGTTCAATGTATGACGAGGTTACATTATGCGTTAGTCATTCGAATTCCTTTTCAGATTTTTTCAGAAGCAAGATCGGATTTTTTCAAGGTGAAATAACTTCCCCGAATGCTGTTTTCCCTTTTTCTAAATGATAGTGATTATGCTTTTCACCATTGTAATTATAATGTGGTGACCGTTGATCAAGTATCTATATATTTAGTGTTATGTGTTGACGATGTATAACTGTTTGCGGAATCAAAGGAGGCACTACAGGCGAACCGTAACTGCTTAAAGAGTTATTGTGATAAATAGAGCCTGATTTAAAATGATGTAAAAACAAAGGCTAGAGCTTTTTAGGAAAAAGTGTGTTCCGAAAAAAGATTAAACATGGACATACCAATATGAAAACATTGAAATGGTAGAAAGTGTTAGCTATCTTGGGTTGTTGTTCTCATGCAGGTGCTCATTTGTACAAGCAAAACAGGAATTAAAGGACGAAGCAATCAATGAACGCATTGTTTAATATCACTTATCAGTTGGTTTGTTGATTGGTGGGGTTTAACGCCGTTTTCAACAATTTTTCAGTCATATCACGAGTGCCAGTTCACCTACTTATATGTTTTTGGGCTTCATCACACCAGTTCTTCATACAACATTATTTCCAAGCAACTGGCTGCTTTTTCACATAGACTGTTAGCCCATTGGTTGAAGACGAATGACGCTTGTCACAATGACTCTTGTCAAACGTCGGAAAGAATGTTGGCCGAGCTGGGGTTCGAACTCACAACACATGGATTGACAGCCCACGTCGCAACCAACTGAGCTAACGGGGCTTGGCACTTATCAGTTGGACGTTCCTATTAATATCATGCTTGATCTATTTGATTATCATGTCCAGTCTGTTTTAAATTAAAGTTGTGAGGTCTGGGGACATTTATCTGCTGAAAATCTAGAATAAGTGCACAAAAAGTTCTGTAATTGAATACTAAATGTTAAAAACAGCACTTCGACTCTGGCTATATATATACGCTGAACTTGGACGATATCCTTTACAAATATTTAGATATATAAGTATTGTTAAGAACTGGCTAAAATTATACCAGAAAAGGTTAAATCATTGTATTCTCAGAACGTTGACATTGGATCAAAGATCTTTAGCAGAAAATTATGTCAATATTGTTAACTGTTCATCCAAAATTCGAGATATTCTGCAAAATGAAGGATTTCACGAGATTTGGTTGTATCCAGAGTCTGTAAATACTAATTTATGTGTACCTCTACTATGGTAAAGATTAAAGGATATGTATATATGTTCATGGCAAAACAATATAAAATATTATTCATCACTTTCACTTTTAGACGGTTTAAATGAACATCTGAACGGTCTAGCTATTTGGATATTTTAACTTTTCCAAAATATAGAAACATTTTATCTAAGTTTAGGCTCACATCCCATGAATTAATAATTGAAACTGGTCGTCATGAAAACATTGAAAGGACAAAGAGTTTGCTGTACCTTATGTAATTTAAATGATTTGGAGGATGAGTTCCGTTTTGAATTAGTTTGTCCGTTCTATGAAACATTTAGAAAACATACCGCGCTAGTATGCACAAAGTATGTACTCTTAAACACAGAAAGAATTTAGTTTTTATGTTATCTGGCGTCAATTTGCCTCAAGGCTTTTGAGATGAGAAAACTCTCTATTTGAACAAAATGCATCCTTATTAGACGTGCTTTAACAGTCCAACTTTCTTTCTTAAAAAAATAATTTCATATTGAAATTAATATATATATATATGTAGATATATGTATGGGTTATATATAATGGTTAAAATAAAATTATCATTCTTTACAGATCGTTCTTATGATAGATAACAGTTCAGGCGTGGCTGCCTTTATAATTACTGTATATTCGATATGCTGTATAGTTAGGGGACAGATTCAATTTCCAATAGCATATATATTCCTGTTACAGGCGTGGCTGCCTTTATAATTGCTGGCGATATGTGGTTATCGTCAAGGCGATTGCATTTTCGATTGAGACAGACGGTTGAAGTTGTTGTTGTTGTTGTTGTTTTAGTTATCTAATAAAGATATGTCTGTATTACAATACGGTGTAATAAACGATACAGTCGGTCGACAAGTCCAACCGCCTTGCAAAAAAACATATATGTATTTTGTGTTAAAATTTATGTGCGAGAGGAGTATGAGTTTGCAAGGGAATCACTTTTATCTGAAATGGAATTCATTCAATGCCGTGAAACAGAAATGTTATCGTATGTATCGTATGTATCGTATGTTCGTTAACATACGCTGGTGAAAGAGACGAGTACTCCGTATATGTCCGAGTCACATCTGATCATCGATATCATGAGTTGGCAACTTGTCACATGACCAAGAGTTTGTTCCGACTTGATGACCTCAATGATATTCTAGTCACGTTCTATTGTGACCTTCTATAGACTGCTACATGGGTGCTGTGCGTCAATTAATGTCATGATTGTGTTATATTGACATAATGTCATATCCAAATTTATTTTGAATAAAGTATAACGTCGTTTTCAACAGTTATTTCAATTTCATCACGATGTTTCTTCCTGGTGAATTACATATACCAGTGCTACCGGTAACATTATCGGTGTTAACTTTATCTTACTATGTTGCATATCAACAGCACTTTCTTCTTATGTCGTACTCAACTTAAAACGCTATGTATGAACATTATTTACCTAAAGTTGGTCTACAGTCTTTCGCTACTCAATACTGAATTATTATTAATGACAAGATATAATTGTGTACTACTGAGTTTAAATTAAGGTGGAGGGAAGGAGTTGCACACTTTTGCAGGATTATCTTGAGCCCCCAATGTTTGATTAACATAAACCGGTATCAGTCCCTAGAGTTAAAACATATATCAGAAACGCATTTATTCATTCCCTCTCGCGCTTTCATCATTTTATTAAGATCCGAAATGTCAGATCCATTTCATTGATAAATTTAACCACTTAGACACTTATTTTGATAATACAACCAAATAGGAGGGTTATTATTCTCATAGGTTTAATCTAGACTGGAGTGACCTGCTCTTATCATTAACTAATAGGGTTAAGGGTACGTCATTTTATTGATGCTGTAGTCCTGTGGCATTGGTGACAGAAATCACACACCTTTCAAAACATGCATTGGTTGACATTTCTGAGCCAAACTACGTACTTCTTAACTATTATCTGCAAACAATCAAACGTCTATAAATGGAATATTATTCGTAGCGACAACACTGGTAAAAAGTGCGAGATTACCACATGTGCATTACGTGATTGTCCTCCCTGTATTGCTTCAAGATTTGAAAACTTACCTTCGACGTACAAACACATTTATTGTGACGTAACGGATGACGTCTATTGGAATTGGTGTAGCAATTAAAAAGCTAAATACAACTTGTCTGTGGTCCAACCGGGTACCTTTCAAATTCTGATTGTAGTCTGATTGATTATTTATGTATTGATTTCATACATCAAGTTTTTCTGGTCCACTTTAGATTTTGCAGACGTTAGTTATACTTACTAATTTCCTATATATACAATAGTGATATATAAAGGGAACAATCTCATTAAAATCAGACCAAAATACTTCGTTGTACGAATATTGAATCTGACGATACCGTATAACAGGTCGATTCGAATAGACCATATATACTGTAATACTCATGAGCACGTGCTCGCATTGTTTGACCAATTAAATGGCCCTGAACCACCAACGCTCGGATCTAACAATCGGAAAACTCGACAATCACCGCTTCTCTCTCTCGTTTATTTTTCTTACCTATTTTACATCGAATGATTTTGTAAGCGACACTTTGATTTGAATGACGCAAATGTCAATATGAACCGACCTGTATGGGGAAGATCAAATATATATACCAGCAAGCGAAAGTTAGGTCTGATTTAAATGAGCATGTAAGGGGATGTGACCAATCTTGTCGCCATTGTTGGTTCATCCTAAACGTGCTAATTTACTATATTTTGCCGGGTATAATCCTCCCTGACATTCTGCTATCAATGCATATACGAGCTTAAAACGAAAAAACCATCAATGTGGACATGCAGGCTTACTCGGATAGACACTTTTCGCTTCCTGTGGATTTTCTGTTTCAGGAATCATTACTCTATAACTCTATCCCACCTGAGTCGGAATGTGTCGGCCCTGATTAGCCTGTGCGGACTGCGCAGACTGATCTGGGTCGATACGCCGAGTCCATAATGTTGGTTTTCTCGTGGACAGGCTCATACTGTAATCATATCTCCATCGACAATCAATCGAGTCTAACTCGACAGATCGTGGGCTTCATGCAAAAGGCTGTAACTACATATTGTTTCAAGATGAATTTACAACCGTCTTGTAATGTAATGTAATTAGATAGACCGATTGCTCTGATTGAGTATCATGTTTTAGCTTCCATAGAACCATTTGATTGTGTACATTATATCATCTACAAGCTTCGGACAGGTGCAGATAAATTCGATGAAAGCATAACATTTAGATCTTTAACGAGCTCAGTGTATAGCACCGATGCACGAGAGGTACCTTTTCCTGGAAAGGAACAGTACTTGACCTAAAGTTGAGTGGGAGACACTAAAGAGCACCTTAGAAAAATCTAAAACCCGGACCGGGCTTTGAACCTCAGACCTCCGGATTGAGAGTCTATTGAGTTAACCACTAGATCTGCGGGTCTTGCATGAAGCTATAGAATTGTAAAACACAGTCATCGGACATAAAATGGGATTGTAGTGACGTAATTTGCAATATGTTTTAAGCCATGTGCGGACTATTTCCGATAATTATTTCAAGTCAGTATAGTTATTTGTAACCGTATCACTCAAGAGTCCATACCAATATTTGTGTTTATTCACAAACGACTGTAATATTGCTACCGTTTGATTTTTTACACCATGTCTGATACATGGCAGTGAAATAGTTCATAACACGTGAGGAATTCATGTCCGGTAAGACTCTAAAATCATTTTCAGTTAATGTATTAACAGGTCTTTTTCGAAAGACATTGTAAATGTGGCTGGATGACTATTTGATCTAAACATACTACTTACTGTATTGGCTATACTTACGATGATAGATGTAGATATTTTAGAAATGATTTAATGATGACACATCTTAAATGAAATAAATATTTCGATGTTTTAAGTATTTGCAGTTTCTTTATTTTGACTCGCATTTCTTTTTTGGGGTTTTATTTACGAAGACAAAACCGTTCCTATTAGACTTGCAGCAAATTGTTATGTGTCAATATTGAGATAAAAATCACGTCGAATTCTCCTTAAAAATAGTAATTTTAACTTACTGAATGTTATTTTCATGTTCAAAGAGATGTCTTGATTTGTGAAGAATGCAATTTATAATGTTTATCCATGTATATCTAAAATATGAACTGTTTCTAAGCTGAAACTGTTGATCGCATGACTCGCGAATACCAACTACGTAGATCAATCTCCTTTGCAGAGAGCCGCTCTTTACACTAACATACAAATAGTAAATTATAGGTGATTTAAAATGTTTATTTGGTGCGAAACAAATGAAGAAAAGAACAAACCGAGATAAAACTGGTTTTAATAGAAAAATGACTTTGAACGAACACTCTCTGCCTATAAAGAGAGTTTCAAGAAGGACACCTCTGCGAAGATGAAATGTGGGTCACGAATAGCGTCTTGACAATTTTAAATGTGTCATTGAATTCCCTAAAGGCATTTTGCTTTCCGATCTGTATATAGTTATGCATCATTGACACACGGGCGCTCATCATAATTTAATGTTAAAACATGAGTAGTTTGTTATTTTCATTATAAAAAAGGAAGGAAATAATTACAATAAATTAACATGTTGTAGGGCTCAGTTTATGTTCGAAATTAAGTTTAAATTATACAACAATTTCAATGAGATTTAACTGTTTAGCTGATATTATATTTCAAAGGTGGTCTAATTTATAAATATTGGACTACATTTCAACATTTGTTAAAATATGATATAATTAGGATGCCAAGCTAATATCATTTTAAGAAAAAGAGAAAACTCATGTCTTCAGCGATTTAACCCTTATCTCATTGTTTTAAAAGTAGACTGCTGCAAAGGTGTCCAATGTTGACTTTACTAGGGGAAAGGTAAAATGACGAGCTATTGCATGCAAATCCTAAATTGTCTGTTTAGTGGTTTTATTGATAAATAATAAAATTCAAATATTCTGACAAACATCTTGAAAAGTGAACGTGGAATTCACAAATCTTATAATTATTCCTTAATGAAAGCAATGTATACATACTAAGACTAATGATTGGCAAGATTACTCATTTTCATTACTGTTTATGATCAATAATTAGTTGGCTGTGTGTATGGCCAACTTACTTTGGAATGGAGATTGATCATAAACAATGAAAGGCTTCAATTAGCATTCACTTCGTTGACAAAACAATGCAAGTTATGATATATTTTCACTTGACCCCACCCCTGATGTTCCAATATGCCCCTCAGTTGATAACTGTTTATTCAACTACTATAATGTTAGTGTTATGCATAACTGCAGTATGGATTTCCGGCGACATTGATGCGTTGCATCAACTTTCTCTTGTACTGTAACTGTATTGGTGATTTTAATAAACAGGGAATGACATATAAATGAATACAGAGACAAAGGAATCAAAATTACTGGAAAGGAATATTTTGAAACGAAGGTAAAAATCGTCACAATACGTTAACTTACAAATTATATCATCATGGAAATGATGACGATCTTTATAAACATCCAAAACTAATGACGAGAAGGTATTTATTTTCCATAATATTATTTATTTTCCATAATATTATTTATTTACAATTTCATTGTCTATATTTCAAGATGATGCATCTTTTACTTTTCACATGTGAGGCAGACGACTTATCTTGTTAGGTAGCCATTTAAGAACCCCTTAAAAGAACCAAATAAATGAATGCATAGCATTGTACGCAATTGCCGAGGCAAGCCATGACCAACCACTGGAAGGAAAAGTTATTCTGTTAAAGAAGCCTTGGAATTCGTTCGAGAATACTTCTTTAAAGGTGAACCGATGGGCAAGGCTCTCGGATTGCAGTGGTCACAAGAAATAACGAACTTATGGTTTCTACCGGCCTTTAAATTAAATCTCAGCCTCGTGTTGGTGAATCCTGCGGACAATAAAAGCATGGCTATACGAACGACAACGGTCTCAAAGCGAGGCGCCAACCTCGATTTGGATTCTATAAAGGATTTCTACCTGAGAGAAACATTTCGGATAGTGAGTATTTCAAACGAGGGCGCAAACTATCAGGATCGTTACAATGTGAACGAAGCTATACACTTTCTAGGACTTGCAGTCGATAGAAACTATCAGGATCGTTACAACGTGAACGAAGCTATACACTTTCTAGGACCTGCAGTCGATAGAAACTATCACGATCGCTACAATGTGAACGAAGCTATACACTTTCTAGGACTTGCAGTCGATAGAAACTATCACGGTCATTACAGTGTGGAGGAAGCTATACACTTTCTAGGACTTGCAGTCGATAGAAACTATCACGATCGCTACAATGTAGAGGAAGGTATACACTTTCTAGGACTTGCAGTCGATAGAAACTATCACGGTCATTACAATGTGGAGGAAGCTCTACACTTTCTAGGACTTGCAGTCGATAGAAACTATCACGGTCATTACAGTGTGGAGGAAGCTATACACTTTCTAGGACTTGCAGTCGATAGAAACTATCACGGTCATTACAATGTGGAGGAAGCTATACACTTTCTAGGACTTGCAGTCGATAGAAACTATCACGATCGCTACAATGTAGATGAAGCTATACACTTTCTAGGACTTGCAGTCGGTAGAAACTATCACGATCGCTACAATGTAGAGGAAGCTATACACTTTCTAGCACTTGCAGTCGATAGAAACTATCACGGTCATTACAATGTGGAGGAAGCTATACACTTTCTAGGACTTGAAGTCGATAGAAACTACCACGATCGCTACAATAGAAGAAGCTATGCACTTTCTAGGACTTGCAGTCGATAGAAACTATCACGATCGCTACAATGTGGACGAAGCTATACACTTACTCTGACTCGCAGTCGATAGAAACTTTCACGATCGCTACAATGTAGAGGAAGCTATGTCACTTTCTAGGACTTGCAGTCGATAGAAACTATCACGATCGTTACAATGTGAACGAAGCTATACACTTTCTAGGACTTGCAGTCGATATAAACTATCACGATCGCTACAATGTTGAGGAAGCTATACATTTCCCCGGACTTGCAGTCGATAGAAACTATCGAGGAAGAGGTTTTCTCCGCTCTATGTGAAAGTAGTAGGGTCCTCGAATTATTCTAAGTGCGTATTTGAGAATCTTGGCTTTGAGACGCTCTATGAGTTTGTTTACGATACTTATGCTGGGATGTTTGTGAAGACTTTTGTTGAATCTGCAAGATATTTGATTTGAAAAGCTTGTAATAAAATGATATTTGTTTATAAAAAATCATTTCTACTTCTTAACAATGTCTTTATAAGAAACCTCACTTCAAAATGTTTACTGTCAATCCAGGGGTTGTGAGTTCGAATCCCGGCTCGGCAAACTTTCTTTCCGAGGATTAACAAAAGTCAATGCGACATGCGTCATTCGTCTTCCACCAATGGGCTAAGTCTATGTGGACAAGCAGCCAGTTGCTTGGGAAGATTGTTGTGTGGAGTACTGGTTTGAGAAAACCAGGAAATGCATGAGTAGGTGAACTGGCCGCCGTGATATAATTGAGAAGTTGTTAAAAACGGCGTTAAACCCAAATCAATCAATCAATCAATCAAAATGTTAAGTTATACCACTTGTCAAAATATGAATAAAACACTTCAAGTAATGTTATAGAAAAATATTCTTTATCAAAGATCTTTAAGTACTTAATGTGATATTTCGATTATTTAAGAAAGAAAGGGAACATGAGTATATGTCACGTAAGACAAGATCAGGACAGTTAATCGTTCTGATCAACGCAATTAACCCTTTCCCACATAAGAGAATCCTTTGTTTTTGTTTTATTGGCTTTTTACGCTATTTCAATATTATTTCAGTTATATCACGGAAACAGATTACTTATTCATGACCCCTGGATAAACAAACCACTACAGGGCTAGAAAGTGTGCATTGCCCAAGGGCACTCCACGATGAGTGCTGAGACTGGGGATCGAATACGGGACGCCTGGTTCCAAATCCCCGACGCTAACCACTCAGCCACGATGGATTCCATTCTGCAATAAAGCAGATCAGTGAAACCACATTTTAACAAATCAAAATAATTTGAACTGACTTTTTAAGAGTGTCTTCAAACGAAAATTTCTATCAACCTTTTCAAATCCCATCGTTTATAGAAAAGTTTATTTTACTAATTGTTGTTGTGGTTTTTTGACAACTAATGAATCATCATACATTTGGTCGATGATTTATGCGATTTATAGTGCATATTTACTTTTCTCAGTATAAATATACAACTTCAATGACAAGAGCGATCCTAACCAGACTGAAAAAAATGTGTAGGCTTAGCGGGATTCCACTTGTCACCAATTGCTAAAGGTGCTGAACTTCAGAAAAGAGATATCATAGTCAAAGTTTTTTTTACTGTTCATAAGTTGTTTTGAAATATTAGAACCATAATTCTTGGATAAAATAAGAGTAATAATTTCACTTTCCAGTACCATAAACATTTAAATATTGATCGTTTATGCTTCATTTTTACTGGTAGACATAGACATACTCATTAAGCCAAATTTTGTACATTTTCATGACTTTCAATTGGCTGTTTTTTCAACATTTACTAATTATACTTAATTTGTTGTCAGTATTAGCAATATTTGCAGAAGTTTCAACATTTCAAAATTTAGATCATCATCTGGAGTTCAGAACCTTTAAGGTGATGAAATCTTGTCATAACTCCACTTTAGAAATTAACACTTATGTTTACCAAGCAAGAATATATTATTGTGCTATGTATATTGTATTTTTAATAAAACTATGAAGTCATTATATTTCTGTCATGTCTTATATACGTAGTATAGTGATTTTTAGCGCAGAATTAATAACAAACGTCAGGCCGATCTTTACTGAATCATGTCGGCATAATCGGCATAATCAAACTATTGTACATTACAATTTGCATGTATCTTACTATGTTCACAGCTCTATCATAAATATTAGTATTATTTAATATATTCTTACAAACAGATCAAAGTGTTTTTGAATTCTTTGTATCAGGAGAGAGTACACTCTTCTTTCCTTTGGCATTACCTTTATATCCTTTATTCGATGTTGGAAAACGAACCTTACATTGTTTGCGACAATAATTGTAGAAATATCTATCTTAATTGTGCAATCTTTATGGCAATTTTTTTATATCGCGCTGCACATTAATATTACATGATATGATGTATATATAATATGTCCGAATTTTTTATGAATGCTTATGTCACCTATATACATAGATTGCATGGATATGCATGATGATCTAAATAAGTATTGCTCTTAAATAAGCTATTATTGATTTTCGTGGTGTGCTGAATTATACATCTATTATAATTTGAATAAAAACTGACACAACACAATTTTTGTATCCACCATTTCACATATATTTATTTCATACACGTGTATTTTCATCGACTAGATCTAGATATTCAAACCTTTGTGATAAGCTACATACTTTGAAATAACTCTTTGCAAATGCAGATCAATTATACATATACAGGGGGGGTAGGGTTTTTTGTAGACAGTCACATAAATCACAACCGATGAGTATTCCTTGTGTCAAAAGACGACCTTGACATATATCATTCGATGGTTTTAATCAAAGTACTGAAAATACTAACTGTAGAATTGCCATTGGTTAAGAGGAGATGCAAAAGTGCATATATATAAATGTATCTAAAACAATCCACACCATGACAGACAAGTAACAAGAAGAATTTTGATGCAAAGCATCAAAGACGCCGCGCATAATTTGAAGCATGACTTAAAGGAAGCAGATGCAGTTCAGTACATTTAAATAACCTGTGCAAGCAGACAGGATGTAAATATTTCGAACAAGAAGGCCAAATGTCCCTTTATATTAAACAAGAATGCCAATATGTGCCTATATTGCTCACCTGGCTACCATATACTATATACAAAGGATACCAAGAGCAGAAAGGGTCAATATTTTTAAACGTTTTATATGCTACGATCTATATGATATTCAGCTTGTGAAGTTTAGTCGTGAAATGACAAGTTTAGTCCTGAAACCATTTGGTTTACGGTTTGCTTAACATTCACTGCAACTATAATGTGTCATACAAGCTGAAGTTTCTCATATTTCTTTTACCAATAAACTGTTTTAAATCCTCTTACCAGATCCATCAGATAAAAAAAACATAGGTGCGTAAATATTAACATATATTAAGGTTTATTGCCTCTAGTTATAACTTCAGTGTGACACAAGCTTTGGAAGGAGATGTGGAAGTCTATTCTCCTTCCAGTTTAGCAGAAGTATGATAGCAAAAAAGGGAGTATATAAACAAAAATACGAAGTAATTAAACAAAACAGAAAGATATGTATGATCAAGATTGAGCATTATGAAAGTTCACATGTATAGTCAACATACAGCAAGAATTATTAAGTCTGATTAGTTTGTTTGTAATGTCACTTTAATCGTTTTGAATGAATTTATTTGGTTTATTGTGACCTTAAAGGTGTGAACTCTTATCAGAGTGACATAAGTATTAAAGAACGACATTCTAAAAGTAATGTAATAAGATAAACATGTACATGTAGTTCTACTGCTAGTTCTAGTTCAAAAGTGAATCCCTCTACTACTACAGTTCAGTTCAAAGTGACCATTCTAAAGGTGGGATCGAGGATTGCTTCTTCGCTCTTAGTGAAAAACAACAACTATGTCAACAAAATGAAAGTTCAGGTTATTTAAACGATGGTTTAAACCAATAATATAATGTGTGTGATATATTTATAAATCTAGTTTCTTCGTCACTTTCCGCGGTTCACCATTACGATAAGGAATACGTTTAACCTGTGAAAGACAAGAATAGTGGTCTCCATAATTCCTTCAACCTGGACTGAAAAAGGTATATATTTCATTAATATTCTTATGTTCACTCGTTTTCTCTAAAGACATATGCATGCACTTGTATGTTTGAGCTCATATGTTTAGCCTTTCCGCACATACCGACGCTTTTTGACGCCTGTTGATGACATTGTGGCAAAACAAGAAATTCCAAGAAGATTTCCCATAAATAATAATATTGAACTGATACATATATACCGTTATTACATTTAACGTACCAAAGTTTGCTAGCTTTTAATTTATGAAGAGTATGTCTCTCCATCGAAACGTTCTGTGTTGACACATACTCTTTATAAATTAAAAGCTAGTAAAACCCTACATTAAACCCTTTATTAAAAATACAGATTAAAAATGTACTTTATTTCGAAGAAATATCGACCCGTTAAATAATCTCCATTGTAAAATTGCAATGATATCTTTAATCAGTACTCTATGTCCACGAAAACAAACTATATCAATGCAAACATACAACCATAAATCATCTTTGTTTTCTTCTCTCGAAAACTCAAGAACGAACATATATTTCAGTTTCTTCCGTTAAAAAGAACTTTGTCTGAGTTAATTTTACAATTTTCAAGAATTCTCCTTATCCCCAAGTCAGATCGATCGAAAAACCAAGAAAAGTTACACATTCGATGTTGTGATTGACCGAATACAAAGGCTGGCAGCTGGACTGAAACAGCTAGGTCTTCGACAAGGCGATGTTCTATGTGCGTTGACGTCTAACAGCATAGAATTCCCGATCATAGTGTTTGCTAGCAATTACCTCGGTGCAACATTACAGACATGTTCTCAAGATTACAGACATGGTTTGTAATTTGACATGTGCACATTTAATTCACAAAGTCATACCGATCGGGTCACACCATAAACTTTAGAATGGTAGTGATGGCTTCTCTCCTTGGCGCTCAGGTTTGCGGGGATAGCATCGGTGTCGGGATGAATAAAACCGTATATACTGGTAAAGTACACAGGAAAGCAACATTGAGGTTTTTTGCAAACAATACAGATTCAGGTGAGTCACCTCGCTACGAGTTGTCTCACCTGAAATCAGCATTGTTTGCAATTTAGTTATCAAAATATCCCAAAACTCATATAACATGAACAATTGAGTCGTCCGATTTAGAAAATGGAAGGGTATATACATAAGGGAATCGTAGGGTTCGTTTTTGTCAAAATTCACCGTTAGCGTTGTGATTTTAAGTCTGATGCTCGTAGTAAACCGATCGGTTGCGGATAAAAATCATCGTGACCAGTATTTAGGGTAGATATTTGTCTACATGCTGGCACATAACGCTTTATTCAATCGTCGTTTTTCATTTTGTATCGGACCGAAATGCAAAAATTGGTCAAAACCGGCTGACGAGAAAGTTAGAGCTCTTGTATACACGTAATAGATTGTACATTTTTTATAAAACGTACCAGGCCCGGCCCCTATGTAGGGAATACGGCGCTGAGAGAGTTAAAGTTTGGCATTAATCAAATTCAATCATGCAAACGGTCAACATGTATGCCATGCCTAAACGACTCTTTTATATGCCTAATTAAAAAACAACGAATTCTATAGAGATATGTGCATATTTCTTAATGTTGCAGATGATTTGGAAAGGCGATTTAAAGAGTGTACAACGAAATATTTAATTTCAATGCAGTCATAGGCAAGATGTGTTTCGCTGATAAGACAGGTATGCGATAGAAATCAATGTGACACGCGTCTTTCGTTTTACACCAATGGGCCAAGAGTCAACATGGAAAAGCAGCCAGTTGCTAGAAACGTATGCTGTGTGGAGTACTGTTGTGAGATATCCAGGAAACACATAAGTAGGTGAACAAGCCGCCGTGATATGAAAACGGCGTTAAACCCCAACCAATCAATCATTTATGTCTTTGGAGGGATTACCAGTTTTAAAAAATTGAATACACTGCACTTCGATTGGATTATATCATCAATGTTGAATATTTTAATCTTTACGGCTGACGTAAGAATGAATGTTTTCATACAAAAAACAAACAGTTTTATATATTTTCAGAAAGCTTAGAAGTTGTCGCTAAATGAACCGGAACTACTAAGTTGTATCTTGACCATGGGATAACGGACGGCTTTATATCATACGACAGTCTTTTTAAGCTTGGTCATGTGACTGTCGCAGCACATGCAAATTCAAAGCTAAGCTCCGCCTACCTCCTGTCCTCCAGTGGAACTACTGGATTACCGAAACACGTGCGACTGACGCACTGTAACGTCATCGCAAATGTTCCACAACAACAGTGCGTTCACGTTTTATTCATGTTGTGAAATTGTTTCCATCTATGATATAAGTCATCACATACGAGTTTGTTTTGTAAAAACGGTTGTCGAAACAACAATAATGATCAGGGACGTAGATAATAGGGATACGTAATTAAAATGTATTCTAATATATCACCCGTCCCAACACTTGGTGAAAGTACAACTTGAACCCTATTGAATCATGACACTAGCACAATTATTTCCAGAAAGTTAAATTAATCGCCGATTGCAGTAAATAAAAATATCTGGCTAAATGACACTTTTGATATTTGTTGGGACAAAATTGTTAAAAAATTAAATTAACACTATTTGAGTCAATCAAGCCAGTCTTTTTTTCAAATAACGTAATTGGTATTTATCTGCTGCCTTAGTTGAAAGTTCAAGCTTTCAGAATATGCATGTTTTGTACATATTCAGAGATTTATTTACTACAAAATGTGGAATACTGTACAATTTCGTTTTTCCATGTGATATGTTTTGACACAATAACAGGTGCACACGGATAGTTGCGTATACCTGTGATGATCAACGGATGCTGATTCACGACAACAATAGTTTCTTCGTATATTAAACTAATCTCAAAAAAATATATCTTAACTATCGTATCAAAATAGGATTATAAACGTTCAAGTGAAGGCAACTCGGTGTGTTACATTGGTATCCAATCAATCTCATTAAAATCAGACCAAACTACTTCGCTGTAAATATATTGGAGCTGACTACACCGCATAAAGGGTCGTCTCGAATTGACCGTATACACTTAAATACTTATAAACACGTTCTCGGTTGTTATGTAATCGCACGATATAACAAACGCACGTGCTATACAATTGGAGCACTCTCTATTATCGCTTCTATATATCCTGTATTCATATTACTTATCTTACCTCTTTTATACCGAAATATTTGGTAAGCGACAATTTGAGACGATTTGTATCGGACAGTCATCAGAAACATATATACGAGCTAGCGAAGTTAAGCTCTGGTTATAATGAGATTTGTATCCAATAGGTCAATGGTCGATTGATACTCAGTAAGGTTAAGAGTGACGTTTCTTCTGTAGGGAGATTTACGGCCATACTGCTGGCGATTGCGCACTCCTGTGTTTACCCATGTTCCACCATTACGGCATCTTGTCTGTTATGACGGTGGGCATGTATTACGGCGTTCAACACGTGGTCATGGAGAAATTCAACTTCGATGAGTTCGTGCATTTAATTAAGGAGTACAAGGTAATATTACCTAAATAAACATTATAAATGTTTAAACATGCAACTAATTTAGAAACAAAAAACATTGTGGAAAATTATGTTGAGCTTAACATTTGTCCATTCAGAGATCTCAAGAGTTATTTAACAGAAAAGAAATAGGGGTTTTATTTTTGTTAAAATATTAACATGAAAGAGAGTTGTCCTATATTCTGTTATGTATGATATATGTGACATTTTGTTTCACCGTTTGTAATGCTCATTTATATATACCTCATTGTTTTCTTGCACAAACTGGGAGAAATGAAACAAATGAGTTGAATTGAGAAATAACAACACAACAACTTCTATAATCACACGCTTAGATTTAGAGCTTTAAACATACAGGTGTTATACACTAGTATTTCATGAGCTATAATGTGCCAATTGAAAAGAATAATGGATGAAGGATTATTTCAACCCTTTCCCGCATACAACAATTCTGCGTCAGACGACTTTAAAAATATATATTAAAAACATGAACAGTGTCTAAAAATAAAAGTATGATAATTTAAAAGAGTTGAACATGTTGAGACGCTCATCATGAGTATTATTTTATAACCTCAATGTTTTCAAAAGTCGTCTGCTACAGAGACGTCAGAAAGCATATATATGTGAGAAAGGGTTAACAACTTAACACTTTTAAAGTTAAAAGAAGCGCATACATATGTCAGTAATCGAAAGCGCATACATGTGTCACCTGTAAATATGTCAGTAATCGAAAGAGCATACATGTCTATATGTGTCGTATGGAAATATGTCAGTAATCGAAAGCGTGACAGACGACAGAGGGGTTATTCTCTATGCGTCAACCAACGTCAACCAGCCAAGACATGTGACACACAATTTCTGAAGATTTCAACATGTCTCTTTTAAATAGTCAAGAACTTCATTTTAAGTGTGTTAAGAACTTCATTTTAAGTGTGTTAATAACTTCCCTTTTACTGTAGTGTATATTATAACAACGAGATGTACTAAAAAACACCGAGTTAGGAAATAATAACGGGCTTTTTCATAAAATGTTTAAAATTCACCCCTTTGTTCCCAAAATGGATATAAACAAATTTGTTTCGATCAACAAAATACCAAAATATTTTTCAAAATGGCTCATACTAGTGAAACAACAGAATATTTCCAACAGGAATGCTTTTTGCATACTTTACTTGCAATATTAAGCAGTTTTTACAATTAGTGGAATAACTCCCCTACTAAATAAATTCAATGAAACTTCATTACGGTTTAATTTGTATTTACATGTATACAATTGGTCCGACACAATTTCTAATGACAAAATTAAGTCGCAATAAATAGGACACACCAATAACAGGGGAAAGGTCTTGTAGACGGTAGTTGAAATTTGGCACTGAGTTCTTATATAAATTACAAACTATTATGTTGGTTGCTGAAGATGTACAAATACGCTGCATGCGTTTCTGTGATATCTTTAATTATCGTATTAAGGAAAATTCAAATATTTATTGTTAAGTACTTTTAAAGATGATGAACTCCAGATTATAGAAAGTGAAGTCAAAGTTTTAAAACTGTTCAAAACTTGGCTTGAAATATTAGAATCATAATTTTGAGATAAAGTTATAGAGTAATACTTTCGCTTTCAAGTACAATTAACATCTAAATATTGATTGTTCATGCTTCAGTTTTTCATGGGTAGACATACCCAGTAAGCCAAATTTTGAATATTTTCATGACTTTCAATTGACTGTTTTTTAACAATGAGTGCCAAAATAGTTTTGAACTATTTAGTACTTACATTTTTTGTCATTATTGGCAATATTTGCAAAAGTTTCAACATTTCAAAATGATCTCCATCTGGCGTTCAGCACCTTTAATAAAAATCTTCTTAGTTTCAATTTACTTTTTGAGAATTGTCTCTTCGCACTTCCTGTTCAGACAACTCTGGCATTTTCTGCATTATGATCCTTAGACCAGCAATTCAAAGTACCATAGTTTCGTTACTCAATTTTGAGGACTTATTTAATGTGACAGAACTCCATTACAGAAGGTAAACTTTCGTCTTAAATCACACATGTTGTCACGTTTTGGCCACAGGATAAGTTGAAGTGTGATATATATTGATATAAGTATGTGTACACATGTTTCAATCAAGTTACTTTCGCTTTAAACAGCAACGCCATAACAACGTTTCTACAGTGGCGCGCCCAACGTACATTCCATTTTCACAATTTAAGATAAACATTATTCTAGAACCAATTAGGTAGATATTTTTAAACTTGTTAAGGAGATGTTAATGAGAAATGTTAAAGTTACATCAGATCAACCTTATTTCTTAAAACAGCTGCTTATGTCTAAACTATCTCAATCGCATTATTACTTTTGAATTCACCCCTCGTATGTGCAATATCAGCTTTAAAGGCACGATAGGTTGCATAATACATACAATTTTATTTAGTACATAACAAAGAAATCAGTATTCTCTGTATATTACCACAGGCACAGACTCTACAAATTGTACCACCAATTGCGGTCAGGCTGGTAAAACACGCCGATAAGTCGGCGTATGACATGAGGAATGTGAAGTTTGTAGAGATTGGTGCGGCACCACTTGGAAAGGAGTTAGAAAGTCAACTTTTAGAACTGTTTAACATTTCTTTCATTGTACAGGGTATTGGCCATCTAACCTTTTAAATATGAGTGACTTGCAGAGTAATGGCTATCTAACTATTTAATATGAGAGACTTGCAGAGTAATGGCTATCTAATTATTTAATAGGAGATACTTACAGAGTAATGGCTATCTAACTATTTAATATGAGAGACTTGCAGAGTAATGGCTATCTAACTATTTAATATGAGAGACTTGCAAGGTAATGGCTATCTAACTATTTAATATGAGAGACTTGCAGAGTAATGGCTATCTAACTATTTAATATGAGAGACTTGCAGAGTAATGGCTATCTAACTATTTAATAGCAGAGACTTGCAGATTAATGGCTATCTAACTATTTAATATGAGAGACTTGCAGGGTAATGGCTATCTAACTATTTAATATGAGAGACTTGCAGAGTAATGGCTATCTAACTATTTAATATGAGAGACTTGCAGGGTAATGGCTATCTAACTATTTAATAGGAGAGACTTGACGGGTAATGGCTATCTAACTATTTAATATGAGAGACTTGCAGGGTAATGGCTATCTAACTATTTAATATGAGAGACTTGCAGAGTAATGGCTATCTAACTATTTAACATGAGAGACTTGCAGAGTAATGGCTATCTAACTATTTAATATGAGAGACTTGCAGAGTAATGGCTATCTAACTATTTAATATGAGAGACTTGCAGGGTAATGGCTATCTAACTATTTAATATGAGAGACTTGCAGAGTAATGGCTATCTAACTATTTAATATGAGAGACTTGCAGAGTAATGGCTATCTAACTATTTAATAGCAGAGACTTGCAGAGTAATGGCTATCTAACTATTTAATATGAGAGACTTGCAGGGTAATGGCTATCTAACTATTTAATAAGACAGACTTGCAGAGTAATGGCTATCTAACTATTTAATATGAGAGACTTGCAGGGTAATGGTTATCTAACTATTTAATATGAGAGACTTGCAGAGTAATGGCTATCTAACTATTTAATATGAGAGACTTGCAGGGTAATGGCTATCTAACTATTTCATATGAGAGACTTGCAGAGTAATGGCTATCTAACTATTTAATATGAGAGACTTGCAGAGTAATGGCTATATAACTATTTAATATGAGAGGCTTGCAGGTTAATGGTTATCTAACTATTTAATATGAGAGACTTGCAGAGTAATGGCTATCTAACTATTTAATATGAGAGACTTGCAGAGTAATGGCTATATAACTATTTAATATGAGAGGCTTGCAGGTTAATGGTTATCTAACTATTTAATATGAGAGACTTGCAGAGTAATGGCTATCTAACTATTTAATATGAGAGACGTGCAGGGTACTGGCTATCTAACTATTTTGATATGAGAGACTTGCAGGGTAATGGCTATCTAACTATTTAATATGAGAGACTTGCAGCGTAATGACTATCTAACTATTTGACATGAGAGACTCGCAGGGTAATTGCTACCTATCTATTAAATATGAGATACTTGCAGGGTAATGGCTATTTAACTATTTGATATGAGGGACTTGCAGGGGAATAGCTATCTAACTATTTGATATGAGAGACTTACAGAGAAATAGCTATCTAACTATTTGATATGAGAGACTTACAGAGAAATAGCTATCTAACTATCTGATATGAGAGACTTGCATTGTCATATTGGAGTGCCCATGGACAGGGCATATTTCATAGCCTAGTACTGGTTTGGTTATCCAGGGCGTATGAATAAGTAATGCAACTGAACTTATTTTAAACCAGCGTATAACCACCAATAAACCAACATTCGCAAATGCCCAAGATCAAATACTTTCCGTTGTAATCATAAATTAATATGAATCTTAATTCAATCAACAACTTTCGAATAAACATGACTTGCATGGCAGGATTCCTAACGTCCATATTACCCTTTGTAACGATTCTGCTTATCCTATAAATGGATGGCAAAATATCAATACAAAATTGAGGTACATGTAGTCTATAATTACATGTTCTTTGTAAAACATTGTAGCATATGGAGCCACTGAGACGGGTCTTATAACTGGAGACAAAGTTGGGGCGTTCAAAGTGGGTTCTATAGGGGTGCCTATAGTGAACTTTCTTTTGAAGGATCATACATACTTGGTCCCATTTTGACATATCTACCTTTCAAGCAATGGAGTAAACTTAAAAAGGAAATCAAAAAGTCGATAAAATATTAAAGAGAAATACGATACAGATGGATCCCGGCTGAAATGGTGCTAAACCCTTTCCTTCATATAGACGTTTTCTGACGCCTCTGCAGCAGAAAGCTTTTTTAAAACATAGTGACAAAAGTAGAAATTGCTCAAAACGATCAATTTCTCCTTTTGCCACAATATTTTCCACTTTTAGTCATAGTTTATTCATTCAATTTTAGAGATTTTCTATTTTTTGACAAAATATGTTAAAAGTCGTCTGCTGCAGAATTGTCGTATGAGGGAAAGGGTTAATTAATTACTATTGGTAATATCCGATAGCCTCAACGGTAGGGCTGATCTGGATATATGTTGGTCGAAAAATAAAAAAATTGGGTTTCATGTCACGTCATTTTCGTACGCTGTGACATAACATTCCAGCTTGTAGACTCTGACACGTATGAGGTTTTGGGACCAAACAAAGTAGAAGAAGTTTTCGTCAAAGGGCCCCAAGTTACCATCGGTTATCTCAACAACGCACAGAAAAATGAAGAGGTTTTCGACCAGGAGGGATACTTTAGAACGGGTAATTATCACTTTCTTTACCTGTCTGATATACTCGTTATTAGAACCGGTAATTATGACTTTCTTTACCTGTCTGCCATGCTCGTTTTTGGAACGGTTAATAATGAATTTCTTTACCTGTCTGATATGCTTGTTATTAGAACGGGTAAATATCACTTTCTTTACGTGTCTGACATGCTCGTTTTTAGAACGGGTAAATATCACTTTCTTGACCTGTCTGACATGCTCGTTAAAAAACGGGTAATTATCACTTTCTTTACCTGTCTGCAATGCTCGTTATTAGAACGGGGTAGTATCACTTTCTGTACCTGTCTGACAAGCTTGTTATTATAACGGGGTAGTATCACTTTGTTTACCTGTCTGACATGCTCGTTATTAGAACGGGTAATTATCACTTTCTGTACCTGTCTGACAAGCTTGTTATTAGAACGGGGTAGTATCACTTTGTCTTGTCTGACATGCTCGTTATTAGAACGGGTTATTATCATTTTCTGTACCTGTCTGACAAGCTTGTTATTAGAACGGGGTAGTATCACTTTGTTTACCTGGCTGACATGCTCGTTATTAGAACGGGTAATTATCACTTTCTGTACCTGTCTGACAAGCTTGTTATTAGAACGAGGTAGTATCACTTTGTTTACCTGTCTGACATGCTCGTTATTAGAACGGGTAATTATCACTTTCTTTACCTGTCTGACATGCTCGTTATTAGAACGGGTAATTATCACATTCTTTACCTGTCTGACATGCTCGTTATTAGAACGGATAATTATCACTTTGTTTACCCGTCTGCCATATTCGTTATTAGAACGATTTATTATCACTTTCTTCACCTGTCTGACATGCTCGTTATAAGAACGGGTAATTATCACTTTGTTTACCTGTCTGACATGCCCGTTATTAGAACGGGTAAATATCACTTTCTTTACCTGTCTGACAAGCTTGTTATTAGAACGGGTAAATATCACTTTCTTTACCTGTCTGACATGCCCGTTTTTAGAACGGGTAAATATCACTTTCTTGACCTGTCTGACATGCTCGTTATTAGAACGGGTAATTATCACTTTGTTTACCTGTCTGCAATGCCCGTTATTAGAACGGGGAAGTATCACTTTCTTTAGCTGTCTGACATGCTCCTTATTAGAACGGGTAATTATCACTTTGTTTACCTGTCTGCAATGCTCGTTATTAGAACGGGGTAGTGACGTGCTCGTTATTAGAACGGGTAATTATCACTTTGTTAACCTGTCTGCAATGCTCGTTATTAGAACGGGGTAGTATCACTTTCTTACCTGTCTGACAAGCTTGTTATTAGAACGGGGTAGTATCACTGTGTTTACCTGTCTGACATGCTAGTTATTAGAACGGGTAATTATCAGTTTCTTTACCTGTCTGACAAGCTTGTTATTAGAACGGGGTAGTATCACTTTCTTTACCTGTCTGACAAGCTTGTTATTAGAACGGGGTAGTATCACTTTCTTTACCTGTCTGACAAGCTTGTTATTAGAACGGGTTATTATCAATTTGTTTACCTGTCTGACTTGCTCGTTATTAGAACGGGTTATTTTTCACTGTATTCGTTATTAGAACGATTTATTATCACTTTCTTCACCTGTCTGACATGCTCGTTATAAGAACGGGTAATTATCACTTTGTTTACCTGTCTGACATGCCCGTTATTAGAACGGGTTATTATCACTTTATTTACCTGACTGACATGCTCG
This sequence comes from Serripes groenlandicus, assembly GCA_031761405.1. Taxonomy (NCBI): domain Eukaryota; kingdom Metazoa; phylum Mollusca; class Bivalvia; order Cardiida; family Cardiidae; genus Serripes; species Serripes groenlandicus. Next base: position 40,309,072 of record JASEVX010000002.1, read on the forward strand.
TTATTAGCACGAGTTATTATTACTTTCTTTACCTGTCTGACATGCTCGTTATAAGAACAGGTAATTATCACTGTGTTTACCTGTCTGCTATGTTCGTTATTAGAACGATGTATTATCACTTTCTTTACCTGTTTTACATGCTCGTTATAAGAACGGGTAATTATTATTGTGTTTACATGTCTGTTATTGGAACGAGTTATTATCACTTTCTAAACCTGTCTGACATGCTTGTTATAAGAAAGGGTTATTTTCGATTTGTTTTCCTGTCTGACATGCTTGTTATTGGAATGGGTTATTGTCACGTTGTTTACCTATCTGAAATGCCCGTTATTAGAACGAGTTATTTCACTTTCTTTACCTGTCCGATATGCTCGTTATAAAAACGGGTAATTATCACTTTCTCTACCTGTCTGACATGCTAGTTATAAGAACCGGTAATTATCACTTTGTTAAACCTGTCTGACATGCTCGGTATTAGGACTCGTACTTATCACTTTCTTTACCTGTCTGACATTCGTTATTATAAATCGTAATTATCACTTTCTTTTCTTGTCTGACACATTCGTTATTAGAGCTCGTAATTATCACGTGTTTTACCTGTCTGACACATTCATTATTAGAACTCGTAATTATCACTTTCTTTGCCTGTCTGACATGCTCATTATTTAACCTTTTATCCTATAGTGAAGTTTTAGATGAATCTCATTCGTTATCATTTAAAGAAGCATGGTTACACGTAGGCAATCGGAAGTTAAAATTATGCTTTGTCTACAATGTTGTCAAAATGAATCTACATACGAAATGTCAGTTGACGTTTGTATCAGAGAAAGATAGTGCTCATCAGCTTACGTGTAGCAGTACAGGTCGAGATCTGAATGCACGGATGCACAGGGTTCTCCTGCGGCCTGATCATGTAATGTTTATTCGTGTGTAACTTTTGTTTGTGCTCCTTTTTTTATTGTTTAAGTATATAAGCATAGATCGGTTTGGTTTTCGTTTTGGTTAAGCAAACTTTGGCAATAATATCGTATTAAGTGTTACGTATTGCACCCGTATTAATGTTCTTTTTATTTGTTTAAAAAATCTTTGTGAAGTTGCAAACATCATAAACTGACTCCTTGTACATATTCATTATGGTATTCAAGAGCTATTTTCTTAGTTTGAACTAGAATACATATAAACGGAGAGGTTTAATTTAGACTTCCAATTTAATGAAGTAAAGAAATTGTGTTCGGTTTCTTATACCGAATGAAAGTTGTCGCATTCTTCTCATTAACATATTAGGTTATTGTTGGACTTATTCTGAATCCTTCTTCATTAATAATAACAAGAAATATCTTTAAAAAAGATAAACGGCGATCAATATGAGAAAACACTAAGAAATGGAACACGCAATAATCTATGTGATTACCAGAGGCTAATCGGCCATCTCCATCTAGCTTCAGTTTCTATAAATAGATTATCAAGGCCGAGAATACGTCACATGACTGGAGATTGCGCGAGGCTCCCAAGAGGTGTATAAGTTTCAATTGACGATAAATAACTGAAAACCTATCATGTTTCAAAAATAATTAATATTTTGCTCTTCAATATTATATTTCATACGTTTTCACTAAAATTTATTTCTTAAGGAAAACAATTCAAAGTTAATATGCAGAACATTTCATTTTAAAACTTCATCTTGTTAATGCCTTTCGTAGGATCGCCAACTTTACTATGAACCAATCAAAACGTTCCATGTCCTTTATTTCTTCGACATTATTCATTAAAAACAACATTTGATTGGTCTACAATCCAGATCATTTGTTTAACAGCTAGGTCAAAACTGAGGTTAAACAGCTATCGTCGAAAAAATAGAACATACTGGTGTGTGTATGTGTGTGATCTTTCATGTCAATGATCATTACGTCATTATATGAATAATATTGTTTCGATGGCGGGGGATATGTTATCAAAACGCTTGTCCTTAACGGTTTACTTTTATTTTTATATTCTTTTAACGCCGTTTTCAACAATTGTTCAGTCATAGCACGGCGGCCAGTTCACCTAATCATATGTTTCCTGACTTTCTCACACCAGTATTTCACACACCAATCTAAGTGACAAACAACGCAGATGTCAGGAGAGACAGCTCCTTACAAGCTGTCTCACCTGAATCTGCATTGTTTGCAAAAGCCTTACATTTGTTTAATAGCAAAATACGAATATTTGAACACGGCATTATCGGAAAACACGATTTGTTCATTCATTATAGAAGATCTTGCTATCTCTTTAGATATCACTGCCATGATATCAGACATTGTGTAATAATTTAAACAGTAGAAATAATACAGTCGTTTGTGAATAATTAAAACATTAAATGATTTTTTTTTAAAGTCTTACCGAACATGAATTCGGCACGTGTTATGAACTATGTCTGTGTTAAGTGTGCTTAAACCGCTGTTTTAAGCATACTAATACACATTCGCTTTTACGCTCTATTATACGCATATAGATTATATGTAAAAGGTGGTTCATCTCATACAGAGCCTGTCTGCTAGGCATACTATTTGCTATCTCTATAACTATCACTGCCATGATATCAGACATGGTGAAAGAATTGAAACGGTAGCAATATTACAGTCGTTTGTGAATATACACGAATATTGGTACGGAATCGGCTTGCTTCTGGGTGATATGGTTAAAGATAACTATATTGACTATCGGAAATAGTCCGCACAAGGTTTTAACGCATATTGCAAATTACGTCACTGCAATCGCCTTTTATGTATGACGTCTATTTGTTTTACAACTCGATAGCTTTATGCAAGACTCATTGGTCTAGTGGTTAACACACCGGACTGTCAATCAAAAGGTCTGGGTTCAAGATGTGAAGTGTCTACAACTAAACTATAGGTTAAGTACTGGTCCTTTCCTGGCAAAAGTGCATCTCGTGTATCGGTGCTATACATTTAGCTCGCTAAAGAACCAATTGGTCTTTTCGGAAAGAGCTACGATCTAACTCATTTATCGAATTTTTCTGCAACTGGCATATGCTTGTACATGATATAGTGTACACTATCAGTCCTATGGGAGTTTATAACAAGGTACACAATCAGAGCAATTGGACTATCTAATTACATTACATTAAAAGACGGCTGTAAATTCATCTTGAAACAATATGTAGTTACAGCCGTTTGCATGAAAACCCACGACCTGTCTAGACAGACCCGATTGATTTTTGATGGTGATATAATAACAGTATGAGCCGTTCCACGAGAAAACCAACATTATGAACTATGCGTAATGTATCGACCCAGATCAGCTTGATCAGACCACGAAGGCTAATCCGGGCCGACACATTGCGTTTCAGGTAGGTAGAGGTATAGAGTTCCTGAAACAGAAAATCCACAGGAGGCGAAAAGTGGCTGTCCGGGTGCGCGGCATTTCTAGGCTAATCCTGGTCGATACTTTACGCAGAGTCCATAGTATTGGTTTTCTCGCATATGCATTGATAGCAGACGATAAGGGAGGATTATACCCAACAAAATGAAGTAAATTAGCACGTTAAGCATGAACCAACAATGGCGACTAGACTGGTCACCTCCCCTTACAATGTCATTCAACTCAGACCTAAACATCGCTCGCTGGTATATAGATCTGATCTTCCCCATACAAGTCGGTTCAGATTGATTGACCTTTGCGTCAGCCAATCAAAGTGTCGCTCACAAAACTGTTCGATATAAAAAAGGTAAGATAAATAAACGAAATTGAGAAGCGGTGACTGTCGTGTTTTCCGATTGTTAGAACCGAGCGTTGATTGTCCCATGCCATTTCATTGTTCAAACAAAACAAGCACGTGCTCATGAATATTAAAGTTTATATTTTTAATTCGAGACGACCTGTTATACCCCGTCGCCAGATCCATTATACGTACAACAAAGTATTTCGGTCTGATTTTAATGAGACTGCTCCCTTTATATATCACTATTGTTTATATTGCACATTTATAAATATACAACTGATGAACTCTAAAAAGGACCATAATAACTTGATGCTTGGAATGATTACCACCAACAGGTTGTCCCTATAGTTTTTTAATTGCTGCAATAATGGCGTTTGTCTGACCTTAATATTTAATAGCAAGGGCAGGTTACTCCATCCAGTCTAGATTATACTCAGAAGGATACTAAACCTTCTAATTTGATTGTATTATCAAAATAAGTTTCTAAGTGGATTAATGTATTAATGTTAAATTGATCAATACAATAGAGCAAAATAAGTTTCTAAGTGGTTTAATGTATCAGTAAAATAGATCCAACATTTCGGATCTTAATAAAGAGGTGCAAGTGCGAGAGAGAATGAATAAATGCGTTGCTGATATATGTTTTAACTTTAGTGACTGATACCGGTCTATGTTAATCAAAAATTGGAGGCTCAAGATAATCACGCTAAAGTTTGATACACCTATCATTCTCCTTAATTTAAACTCAGTATTACACAGTTATATCTAGTAGACATTGATGATAAGAATTAATTATTGAGTAGCGAAAAAAACTGCAGACCAACTTTAGAATGGACGAGTCTTCTGGCTGGTCGTGGTCAATCATTTTCATACATAGCGTTTTAAGTTGTGTACGACATAAGAAGAAAGTGCTGTTGATAATAGTAAGATAACGGTAACACCGATAATGTTACCGGTATCACTGGTATATGTAATTCACCAGGAAGAAACATCGTGATGAAATTGAAATAACTGTTGAAAACGACGTTATACTTTATTCAAACTAAATTTGGATATGACATTATGACAATATTATACAATCATGACACTGATTGACGCACGGCACCCACGCAGCAGTCTATAGAAGGTCACAACTTACAGACATCGTGTAGTAGAATGTGACTAGAATATCATTGAGGTCATCAAGTCGGAACAAACTCACGGCCATGTAACAAGTTGCCGACACATAAGATCGATGCTCAGATGTGACTCGGACTTTTAAAGGTTACATATACGGAGTTCTCGTCTCTTTCTCCAGCGTATGTTAACCAACTGGAAAATACGATAACATATCTGTGTCACGACATTGAATGAAATTCATTCCAGATAAAAGTGATTCCCTTGCAAACTCATACTGCTCTCGCACAACATACATATATGTGTTTTTTTCGCAAAGCAGTTGGACATGTTGACCGACTGTATTGTTTAATACACCGTATTGTAATACAGACATATCTTTATTGGATAACTAAAACAACAACAATAACAACTTCAACCATTTGTCTCAATCGGAAAAGCAATTGCATTGACGATAACCATATATCGCAAGCAATTATAAAGACAGCCACGCCTGTAACAGGACTAGCTATGCTATGGGAATTGAATATGCTTTCTTACTATACACAGCATATCGAATATTCCAGCAATTATAAAGGCAGCCACGCCTGTAACAGGACCAGCTATGCTATAGGGAATTGAATTTCCCTTCTTACTATTCAGCATATCGAATATTCCAGCAATTATAAAGGCAGCCACGCCTGGACTGTTATCAATCATAAGAACGCTCTGTAAAGCACGATAACTTTATTTCAATCTTTAATCCCAGTATCCTGACATACAAGTGAATACTTATGATAACAAGTGTTTTATATATATATATAAATACCCATACACATATCTACATATCTATCAATATGAAATTATTTTTTTTAAGAAAGAAAGTGGGACTGTTAAAGTGGCATTTCTATCCAGAGGGAAGAAAACTGTAAAAAAAGTTCAAATATTTTTTGTTTAAAAGTAAGAAGCTGAACGGGTTTGGGATTAACCACAAACATGTTACCCAAGAGCCCACACTCACAAATAATACTTTTCTCCAAGATTTCAGGATTTTAAAAACGGAGCCGTTCATGTACATCTTCATTCCGGAATGTATTTAAAGGTTGGATGTCATATACAAACCGTGTTGAGATAAAATGTACATAACTCATAAAGATTTATAAGGGAAAACAATTGTTATTTTACTTATTTTTTTTATGAATTTCTATAAGAGTGCAACTTTAAAGCCTGTCTAATAAGGATGCATTTTTTTCAAATAGAGTTTTCTCATTCCAAAAGCCTTGAGGCAAAATGAGGCCGGATTACATAAAAACAAAATTATTTCTGTGTTAAAGAGTTCTATGAACTTGTACATACTTGGACGTTGTGCATGATAGCGCGGTATGAATTTAAAGTTGCACTCTTATAGAAATTCATAAAAAAAATAAGTAAAATAACAATTGTTTTCCCTTATAAATCTTTATGAGGACATGTTTGATTCTAATTAGACTGTAATATGAGAAAGCTTTCATATTTTAATTATTGAAATAAAGTTGTTTTTCCCTGCTCGGTAGGTACCTCTTTAAAGGTTGGTGTCTAATACAAACATTCGGGGGGGGGGGGGGGGGGGAATAAAGTGTACACAAGTCAACTGTTATAAAAATAACTCATTGAAGCACAGATACACAATAAAAATACTTATTGTGTATACAATGTATATGCCTCATTGAACTGAGTGTGTTTTTATAACAAGTCAACTGTTATAAAAATAACTCATTGAAACACAGATACACAATAAACATACTTATTGTGTATACAATGTATATGCCTCATTGAACTGAGTGTGTTTTTATAACAGTTATGTACATTTTATCTCAACACGGTTTGTATATGACATCCAACCTTTAAATACATTCCGGAATGAAGATGTACATGAACGGCTCCGTTTTTAAAATCCTGAAATCTTGGAGAAAAGTATAATTTTTTGAGTGTGGGCTCTTGGGTAACATATTTGTGGTTAATCCCAAACCCGTTCAGCTTCTTACTTTATAAAAAAAATATTTGAACTTTTTTTACAGTTTTCTTCCCTCTGGATAGAAATGCCACTTTAATGTTTCATAGGACGGACAAACTAACACAAAATGGAACTCATCCAAATCATTTAAATTACATAAGGTACAACAAACTCTTTGATTCCTTTCAATGTTTTCATGTCGACCAGTTTCAATTATTAATTCAAGGGATGTGAGCCGAAGCTAGATAGAATGTTTCTATATTTTGGAAAAGTTAAAATGTTCAAATAGCTAGACCGTTCAGATGTTAATTTAAACCGTCTAAAAGTGAAAGTGATGAATAATATTTGATATTGTTTTGCCATGTACATATATACATATCCCTTAATCTTTACCACAGCAGAGGTACACATAAATTAGTATTTACAGACTCTTGATGCAATCAAATCTCGTGAAATCCTGCATTTTACAGGATATCTCGAACCTAGTATAACTTTAGCCAGTAATCAACAATACATATATATCTAAATATGTGTAAAGGATATCGTCCAAGTTCAGCGTATATAGCCAGAGTCGGAATACTATTTTGAAATTTAGTATCCATTTACAGAACCTTTTGTGCACTAATTCATTCTAGGTTTTCAGCAGATAAATGTCCCCATACCTCACATCTATAATTTAAAACAGACTGGACATGAGAATCAAATAGATCAAGCATGATACTAATAGGAACGTCCAACTGATAAGTGCCGAAGTCGGTAGCGACGCGGGCTGTCAATCCAGGGTTGTGAGTTCGAACCCCAGATCGGCCAACATTCTTTTCGACGTTTGACAAGAGTCATTGTGATAAGTGTCATTCGTCTTCCACCAATGGGCTATCAGTTTAATAGGAAAAGCAGCCAGTTGCTTAGAAAGAATGTTGTATGAAGTACTGGTGTGAAATAGCCAATAAACATATGAGTAGGTGAAATGGTCGCCGTGATATGACTGAACAATTTTTGAAAACGGCGTTTAACCCCTATCAATCAATCAACCAACTGATAAGTGATATTAAACAAGGCGATCATTGATCGCAAGGCTTTGTCATTTAATTATTGTGTTGCTTGTACAAATGAGCACCTGCAGGAGAACTGAAGATAGTTAAAGTTTTCTACCATTTCAATGTTTTCATCTTGTATGTCCATGTTTAATCTTTTTTCAGAACACACTTTTTCCTAAAAAACTATAGCCTTTGTTTTTACAACATTTTAAGTCAGGCTCCAATTATCACAATAACGCTTTAAGCAGTTACGGTTCACCTGTAGTGCCTCCGTTGATTCCGCAAACATTTCGACATTGTCAGCAAACAACAATAAATATATAGATAAATAATCAATGGTCACCGCATTATAATTACAATGGTGAAAAGCGTTATCAATATCATTTAGAAAAAGGAAAGAACATCATCGGTTAAGTAATAATATATAACTATATAAGGGCGTAATCGTACCACTAGACCAGCATGGAGGAACATATTTACTATCAAGTATATAATTAAATAATAACTTTAAAGAGCTACATAAACTATCTATATTTTCCTTAAAATACACATACAAAATGTTATCCACTGAACATGTTTTATTATTGCCTATTTATCGACTAGCCTTTTTTATTTCTTCACATGATATATAGGAGTCACCCCCGTCCATTCATTTTCTCCCCAGTAGTCTGATCTAATTCCTCAAATGTGCGTATATTTTCCTGATCTATGTTTTCAAAGTTGTGAACATATTGTTAACTACCATTTTCAAAGTTTTCATCTTTAGGACTGACCAGGTTTTTAAAATACTTGCAAAAATCTTCGTTCGATATAGTATCACCAGTGCTGGTTTTTGTTCTTTCCTGAAAATAGACCCAAATTCACGTGGCTTCTTCCTCGTCACCTCGTTTAATTGTTTACATTGGCTACGTCTTAATGTGGTTATACCTTTCCTACAGCAATATCTAAAATCCTTTTTCTTTTCATATAAAATGCACCTGTTTTCATAATTTGTTGTACAATTAAAACTGTTCACAGCATCTTTGAACGCTTTATATTTCAGTTAACATTCATCATTGTATCATTTTGTTTAAATCAAATGACGTAAATTCACATGTGGTCATCCAAGAAACGTTTCTAAACAAATATTTGGAAATCAGCCAGAATCTGTCGGAGAACATGATTAAAGCTTTCACTATAGCATATATGGCAGAATGGCAACGCTTTTGACAGCCATGTTTATTCAATAAATCAACTTCGGAAGAAGAGTTTTTAGTGTTTTCACTATAGCCATATAAGGTAAAACAGCCCCGCCCCTGTCCGCCATGCTTCTCAATCAATCAATATGGCTTGAAAGAATCTGACAGAGGTAACCCAAAGAACATTTATTCAAAAGTATTTGGAAATCGGTTTGATGCTTTCGGAGAAGATTGTTAAAGTTTTTTACAAAAGTCATATAAGGCAAAACCGTACGCCTCCTAGCAACCACGTTTTTCGATCAATAAACATGGTTTGAAGGAATCTGAAAGAAGGTCACCCAAGAAACATTTCTATTCAATTATTTGGAAATTATTCATATATCTTCGAAGAAGTTTTTTAAAGATTTCATTAGCCATATAAGGCAAAACCGCCCGCCTCCTAGTCGCCATATTTTCCTACTAATCGATGTGGCTTGCAGGAATCTGATAGAGGGTCACCCAAGGAACATTTCTACTTAATTTGTTGGAAATCGGCCATATACTTTTAGATAAGTCTTTTAAAGTTTCACTATAGCCATATAACAAAAAACAACAAAGCCGCCCACAGGTGGTCAGGTTATTTGAACAATCAACATTGCTTTAATACAAAATTACTTGGAATTCGGTTAACCTGTTCAACATGTTCTAATAAAACATACGGCTTCCAAAGTATAAACAAATGTTTCTGACCCCACATGACCCATATTCAAACTTAACCTAGATATCGAAAAGAAAAACATTCTGACAAAACCTCAAGTTTCTCAAACAAAGATGCGGTCTCTAGAGCATTAATAAGGGTTTTCTCAAATTTGGACTAGTGATCTAGTGACCTAGATTTTGTCCAACCATGACCTATATTCAGACTTGGCCTAGATATGATCAAGACAAACATTCTGATAAAGTGTCAACATGGTCAAATTAAAAATGCGGCATTCAGAGTGTTAACACGATTTTACTTCAGTTTGGTTTAGTGACCTGGTTTTTGACATGACCCATATCCAAACTTGACCTATATAAATTGTATGTATCATCAGGAAAATTTGTCTGACAACATTTTAACATGCTAAAGATTCAAATACAGCATCCAGATTGTTAACAAAATGTTCCTTCAATTTAACCTTGTGACCTAGTTTTTTATCCTAACATGCCCCAATTTGAAACTTGGCCTAGATATCACCAGACATTCATTCTGACATAGGTTCAGGCTGCTGGAGCAAAAGATGCGGTGTCTAGAGTGTTAACACTATTTTCCTTACACTTTGGCATAGTGACCTAATTTATGTCGGGATATGACCTATATTTGATCTTAACCTAGATATCATTCTGAAAAAAAATCAACATGCTAAAGATGAAAGTGCCGCCTGTAGAGTGTTAACAAGATTGTTCTTCAAATTGATATTGTGACCTAGTTCTCGACCTCACATAATCCAGTTTTGAACAAAAAAACAAAAATGCGATCTCGAGAGGGTTTACAATAATTTCCGTAAATTTTACATTGTGACCAAGTTTATGGCAAGATATGACCTATATTTGAACTTGGGGATATTGATGTTGACAAGAGGAATTGTGCTATTTCTCTTGTTGAAGATGCTGATAGAGATATATTCTTACTTATTAACAATCTGTCTTATTTGTTACTTATTCGGGGGATTTTCATTCAAAGAAGCGATTGTTATCCCAACACTGCAATTGGTGATGTAGCAAACGAAATTGCGAAATTGTTGTTGTTATAAATGATGACAGAGACCTTTTGTTACATTTTAAGGCACCCTTTTATTTATTGAAAAACCGGATACTTATTCGGGGGCTTGATTTATAACAGTTTAGAAAAAATCATATGAATAAACTGCATTGTATTAAACAAATGTAAAAATATAGTACAGAACTAACAAGATAGATTACTAGCAAATTTTATGAATTCTTGTAAAAATTCAATTTCCCTACAACTCATTCCTTAGTTTCGAGGTTTTCGTACACTTTGTCATTCGAAATCACTGCCTGACCCACTGAAATAAATTAAAACTATTTATGTGTCTTAGTAAAATATGAATTAACAGAAATTCTGAATAGTTCGGTTGCTGCTGTTTTTCTTTTTTTATCGAGATCAGTATTAAAATAACTCGATAAACATGCTGCAATGCATAGAGAAATGATCAGCGTGTATTGGTTTGAGGTTAATTTGTTTACCACAAGGTTGTTGTAATAAAAGTGATTTCTATATTTTCATTTATTTTATGAATTAAAATAATTTAAAGGTTATGACAAATTACTAATGTACGGTGATCACTTAACAGTCAATTATACAATGTGCTGTATTTATATATGTGTTTGTTATAATTATGATATGTACTGTGACCGTGCACATGCCAAACATTTATATTGTAAATGTGTCATATACAAACCAGTCAACAAAGTTTCATATTCTTGAGGATTTTCCTTTCGTTCCTCCAAATCTTCATAAACACTTCTGAAAAAAATGGGGCGGGTATGAATACGTATAGTACGGGAATTTTGACAATAAGTTGTTCCTCTACTTTTCTACAATATTTCTTGCGTACATTTTTATAAATGTTCTAATAAATTTAACTATACAAAGCAGCATAAATACACAATCATCAACACGCAAACACTTAAAAAGTTAAGTAAGGTGACTTAACGTTGAGTTGTTCTTGAATTCGATGCCATTAAACCGTCAATATACGATAAGTTAAAATTTGCCGAAAAATATTCAGTAAATAATTAAATCGGGATGAACAATATTTAAGAAAGTTGTAAATCAAAAGCTATTTACTGGAGATAATGTTGTGTTTCATCTACAAAAGTATAGATTGTTATTCTATGTATTCTAATAATAGAAGGTATACACACGTTTCTACATTTAGGTTTCCACCGTCTTTTGACTCCATTCCAAGGTCTGGAAGAAACAGTAACACAAATAAAATATGGAGTAACGTTCTTTGAATGATGTTATTATTAAGTGAAATTCGAAATAAAAAGACATGGACATAAACATAAAATATATTACTGAATAAATAGTTCAGACAATACCTGATGTAGGTCTAGCAGTCAGAGGTGATTAGATTTTGATTACAGTTATATTAAATGATAATGCCTTTAAATGATAACACTAATTTGTAGGTTTCTTTAATCTGTTTGTCACAACCAATGATTGTGTTAATCATAATTACCATGATATTATTATGTACTATCTTAAGATCTTTTGTTTACTGCTTTCAACAAGAGAAAGTTGATGCAAGGCATCAATGTCGCCGGAAAAGACTGCATTGATTTATTTATGTATTCTTGACTTTCCTTAGTCTATTCAAACATTAGGAACGTTGAAATGAAAACATTTGCTTATAAAGTTTATATTCATATCTATACATTAGGGTATCTATAACAAATTAACGAAATGTGTACACATTTATCTGGCTTTAATTTAATTTTGCTGTTGTTACTTATTTAAATAATAGTATTCATTCATATAATTTCAATGTTTGTCAATCTTATTCGAATCACAAGGTAAATATGCTGGTATTGCTTTAAAGGGAGGTAATTTGAAGAAAACAAAAGTCTTCAAAAGGAGAAATATATCAGCAATACCGTCTACAGTTTAAATTGTTCTATTGTTTGTGGATTTAAAAATGTTCTTTTTTTCTTATTTCTACATGTACAACGTAATATTGCGGCTTCTCTTTGACGCTTTGCGTCAAACATTCGTCTTGTACTTGTCTAAAATAAAATAATATCACTCGCTTTTTCATATCGAAATGCGCATGCGCGAAAATCGATGTTAAAGGTCACGAAACTACACAACAGGGGCTATATTTAGCTTAGAAACAGTTCCTACTTTAGATATTCATGGATTAACATTATTAAATGAATTCTACACAAATCAAGACATCTCTTTGAACATGAAAACAACATTTAGTAAGTTAAAATTGCTATTAAAAGGAGAATCCGAAATTGACCTCAATGATGACACATAAGAGTCTGCATTAGGGGGTGTTGGTTCACGTCTTGAAGGGACCACTTTTGTCTTCGTAAATAAGACAAAAAACTTAAATGCGAGTGAAATAAAAAAAACTGCAAACATTTAAAAAATCGGAATATTTATTTCATTTTAGATGTGTCATTTATTAGTGTTCGTAAACAACCACAATTGTAATATGTTCAAATCATCTAGATTTGTTTCTTTCTAATAATAAGCCGCCCTCCCATGTGATTTCCGAAAAGCTATTAAAAATAGAAGTCGCGGGCTTCTGCCCGGCGACTAATAATTAAATATCTACATTAACTATTATCGCAGTGTGTAACTCAAAACGAATTGTTCTTTTATTCTTTATTTGCAATTTTTCAAACTGTTACAATATTGTTTGTATATAATATTTTAAGAAAACAATACATTAAAAGCTATTATTGCAAATGGCCTAATATTAATAAATTAATTTCTTTAATGTCCTCTACATCAGTTAAAACACTAAACAATATCGGAAGTTATTTACATAAAGCATTTGAATCGAGAGGGTAAACAAAAAGTGTATATATTATTAAAATAAATATATAATTCGTATCCATTACATGAATATATGAGTTGAATATACATTATACGATTATTAGAGCAAATATGCTAGTTAACATCATATTATGCTCTTCTTGAAAATTGTATACATGTATGTGTGTAACCTGTCTTCAACATGACTTCAAATTTGTATTTGTTTAGGGCTACACATTTTGTAAATTTAATACTAATAAACTGTTTGTTATGTTATGTTATATAACAAAGTGTCGTCTGGGTTCACCAACACACATGTAAATCTTGTCAAGACTTCAGTCCCTTTGTTTACAATATGTAAATGGAAGAAAGTACCTTGAGATATTTTTTACATACCAAATGTAATTTTATAAGGCTACAGTAGTTGTTACAAATGTAGTTAATGTTAAATGTGCTAGACACGTGCTAAACAGACGTAAGAGTTTAACCTTTTCCAACATACATCAAATCTACAGTTGATTACATCAGGTTAAAACTATTTGAACCTCTATACAGGATAATAAAATTATTGAATTCAGTTGAGGAAAATGTGACAAAACTAGGAATTGTTCTAGAAGAATATTTCATTCATTTGCCACAATGCATTGACAATGAATAAACATGTGGGAAAGGGTTATATTGAAATAAAAATGCATTTTTTAGTGTGCTAATTGACTAAATTTTGCTTTGCCTTTATTTCATTTGGTTATGTGAAAACATTTAATATTTATAAATTGCGTTATGTTTAAATTAATGGCAAAACTCAATTAAAAATGAAAAAGAGAACTAATTACCAGGAACCTTTAGATGCCATATTTATGAAAATAATGTATTTCCGTGTATTAAATGATACAATGAGATCCATTAAAGTTATGAATTTAACTTTTTTCGTCCTTTCTTTAAACGATTAATATCCCTTTAAGATATAGACCAACCATGTAATATAATTACTCAAACTTTATAAAGCAATTATGACCTTAATTAAGTTATCACCTGTGATTGAATTATAACTAATCAATTGGGGGTTGAACATCTGCAATATCTATCGTTTTGACTATCCTTTATTTTCAATCATATGGGTTTTGACTTCCCTGTATTTTCAATCATATGGGTTTTGACTACTCTGTATGTTCAATCATACGGGTTTTGACTACTCTGTATTTTTAGTCATATGGGTTTGACTTCCCTGTATTTTCAAACATATGGGTTTTGACTTCCCTGTATTTCAATCATTTGGGTTTTGACTTCCCTGCATTTTCAACCATATGGGTTTTGACATACATTCTGATATGAACAGTGATTGTGCACCTGGCAAATATTTCTATAGTAAATATGTAAGAGTTATATACAAACCAGTCAACACATTTCCATATTCGTGTGCATTTTCCTTTGGTTCCTCCAATTCTTCATAAACAATCCTGAAAAAAAAAAGGGGATGCATACATATCGTATAAGCATTTAAACAATAGTTATTCCTCTACTTATCTACAAATATTTCTTGCGTGCATGTTTTAGCTCACCTGAGAACTAAATGCTCATGGTGAGCTATTATGATGGCCTGATAACCGTCGTCATCAATTTCTTTGAATGACATCTCCTCCAAAACCACTGCATGGATTTTAACTAAAATTGCAAGGAATAATCCTATATAAGAAACTATATATATATTTTTTAAAATATTCTTGTCTTAAACCGAAAGGCCTAGAGCAGATGATTGGTGTGTAGCATTGTCAAGAGGTCCTCTTTAAAAGATAGTTCAAATTATGCCCCTGGGGTCAAAATTGGCCCCGCCCCGGTGGTCACCTATTTTACAAAGATATATAGGGAAAAAAATGGAATTATTCTTGTCTGAAACCGAAATGCTTAGACCTTAGCTTTTTGGTGTGTAGCATTGTCTAGTGGTCCTCTGCAAAGATTTTTTAAATTATGCTTCTTGCTCAAAATTGGCCCAAACCCAAGGGTCATCTGGTTTACATAGAGATGATCAGGGAAAGACTTCAGAAAATATCTTGTCTGAACAGAAAGGCATAGAGCTTAGATATTTGGTGTGTAATATTGAGTCATGGTCCTCTACCAGGATAATTCAAACTATACACCTGTTAAACTTGTTAAATATATACTAACTGGTACATAAACATTTCGTTGGTGATCATCTAGGCCATATTAACTTTACAAAAGGCAGTGGAGCTCTACTGATCCTCTTAAGCCTCTTGTATTAGCTTACCTGAATGATTTGTTGTGGTTTGCATGACAAATCACATTACTTAAGTCAGGTGAGCGATCCAGGGCCATCTTCGCTCTCTTGATTTTATAAATGTTTTAATTAATTTAATTATAAAAATGCATAAGCACACAATTAAATATCACAAATAAATCATAACCTAGGGAGAAATAACCTCTAAGAAAGTTGTCAATCAAAAGATGATCGATGTTAAGTTTAATCGACCTGAATAAATGAATAGACTGTTATACCGTGTCTTCTAATGAATGAAGATTTACGTACGGTTCTATATTGTAGCTTTCACCGTGTATTGGCTCCATTGCAATGTCTGGAAGGAAACAGAAACAAAAATAAAATAAGGGGAAAAACGTTCTTTGAATGATGTTTTTATTAAGTGAAATTCGAAATAAAAAGAAATTGACATAAAAATAAAATATATGACTAAATCAATTTATCAAAACAATACCTGATGTAGCGTAAGCAGTGCCAGGTGATTGAATTGTGTCCCTGAAAAAAAGTAAGTACACTTAATTATCTGCCAAAAACATGAATGACATATTATTTTTACAGAAATTGAAATTGACCTAAAACATGAAGAATCCATTATTTAACATCCATTTTACCATCACCGATATTATATCAGAACAGAAAAGAACAGGCCGTTTAATTTTATGTATACAAAGTACCTAGACAAACATCAATACATATAACAAATATACAGACATGTGGGTTTGAAATGGGGGATTGAAAAGAGAAAATGATTAAATCTGATAAAGAGGCTGAACTTTGAAAAAGGTTACGTTTTAGTATTTGTAATCTACTTTCTGAAGCGATTTTTACAAAACTTGCAGTTTTATTTAAACAATTGTTTGGTTTTCTTATTTGAGCAATTCAAGTCATTTTTGCATAGATGATTACTTATAAAAATAAGGTTTAATTATAATTCTATCTGGCGTCAAAGTACAGGACATGACAAAAAGAAATGGTAAAAATCTTCAATATCGTTTGTGTTACAACATTGACAGTATATTTCATGGAGTACATGTATCTGCCTTTTACGACTATGAGATAAGGTGCACTAAGTCTTAGTCGCGTCTTATTTATTCAAAGATGTACAGTGATGAGATTACAGTGTTGTGCCTTACGGGCGTTGGACTAGGGTTAACTCCCCGGTCGGGTAATACAAAACAGATAGGAGTAATGAAATCCCTCCTTGGTGCTCAGACTTGCGGTGATGACATTGAGACTAAACCATCGGTGGCAGGATAAATACAACTGGTAGTACTGGTAAATGAAGTAGGAAACGGCGTTTTATAACTAGAATACTATTAAAACGGCGTAAATAGAATTCAAACCAATCAAGAACTGACATTTAAAATATAACGAATAATGAATAATACCGTGTCTGTTTCAATGAACAACATTCTGTATTACAAGAGTTAATTTTTGGTAGAATCATGTTGCTGGAAAAAATGCGGACATAGGAGGCCTTGAGGATTTCGATAACAAAACGACTTGGACTTTTCATTCACTCTTATTTGCATCAGATTAATTACTTCTGACAACGTCGTTTGTTGTTTTTGATAAAGCATTTATATATGATGAGATAGTCCTTGATAAAACAAATATAGCTACACTTTTAGACTAAGATTGGACTGCAAATCTTGCTCAGTGTCACGTTTAACAGTATATGGTTAATGCGCATAAAATACATCCCTTATTACCAATTTACCGATATTGAATATTTTTGATATCAAACTGTTCAATTTTTAATTATATCCCGGTGACCAGTTCGCCTACCATTTCGTGTTTCCCATATCTCGTTGTTACGCAATGTGCTAGTCATGGTGAATAAGCCATTGTGACTTTAAATTTGTAAAGCGCAATAAGAAATATTTGATGAGAAAATGACAACAATCATACCTGCGCAAGGATGTATTCCGTCGAGTGTTTTCTGCAAAATTAAATTGAGATTAACGTCAAAGAAAAAAAAAGTAAGTCTGTATCAGGTTTACTTATAGTATAGTTTTAACATTGTATTGCAAAAACAACATGAAATATTTAAACATGCACTGATGCATTCACTAAAGACGAAAACCAGAAAAAAAAACCACATTCAATATAAATGAGAGAGACTCTGTGAAAAAAAAAATTGGGCAAAATAAATACTAGTAATGAATATTAACGATGCAATTATTTTGATGTGAATTCATGAGTTCTATAATTCTACAGGTTTACTTTGATAGTTCATTTTCTTATAATTATTAACCCTTGATTAATCGCTAACAAAAACTACAAAGATTATAATATATAATATAGTATATACGTATGTGTGTTATCTATCTATAATTCTCAGGACGGAGAGAGTGTTATCGTTTTCAACTTATCATAATTCCCGAAGTTGTAGTTTAAACTATTCAATTGAAATTAATAAAATATGTTCTAATATGTTTCTTAAATAAATATTTGCACAGCTAGACAGATATTCTAAAATCCTTAATATCTAAGGTGTATCATAACATAATCTGTGCAGTTAAAACATATATGTCCTAAACCAGATATACAAGTTGCATGACAAGGACTATTCCATTAATCATTATGGGCTTTGAAAAACTCTAGGTGATCTCAAGTTGCACACATTTAACAAAAACATAAGAAACAAACACACATGAATCGCCAAAATAATTAACATTCACTTAAAATCAACAGAGAACTCAACAAATTCATGCGTCGATTTCATAAATGTGTACGTCTCCAATACACCGCGCCCATCAGTACTGTCAGTACTTTGTTTATAAGTAAATATCATAGCTAATTACCTGTAGATCGTCTTTTCCCTACCACAACACAAGCAACAGTTATGGTGCAGACTATAACTACTACAAGGACACCAATTACCCCCATAAGTAATGCTACATTTGACGTCTGTTCTGCTTGTATGGATTCTGTAATAATCATATTAATAATTATTATAACAATCATAATCATAATAATAATGATAATAAAATATATATCTATTGTATATATAAATAAACGGACATCAGACAATGCCTATGTAAGTCCTCTCCTGTCTGCAAGGTTTAATATTTACAAAAATATATGCGGCATAAGTAAATACATATATATATATATATATATATATATATATATATATATATTCATATAACAGAACAAACAAGCGAACACTTAAAATACTACTACTATTACTACTACTAATAATAATATAAGCCACAATAGTAATGATAATAATAACAATATTAATAACGATAATGCTCAAAATTTAATAATGAAAATAGTAGTATAGTTAAACTTGTGTTAAAAGTCACCTCTGTTTATCAGCCTACTTGTATTAAGCAGCAACTTAAGGATTAACCAAGAAATGGTTCTTTAGTTTACTTGTATTAAGCAGCAACTTAAGGATTAACCAACAAATGGTTCTTTAGTTGACTTGTATTAAGCAGCAACTTAAGGATTAACCAACAAATGGTTCTTTAGTTGACTTGTATTAAGCAGCAACCTAAGGATTAACCAAAAATTAGTTCTTTAGTTGATTAGTTTAAAGCAGCAACTTAAGGATAAACTAACAAATGGTTCTTTAGTTGACTTGAATTAAGCAGCAACTTAAGGATTAACCAAGAAATGGTTCTTTAGTTGACTTGTTTTAAGCAGCAACCTGTGTTCAGAAGTCACATTTTGATTCTCCCCTTGGCGGCTGCCTGAGACATAACTGACTGGTATAGTAATCTTGAACTGTTCATACGTGTTAAAACGGATTGTCAGACATACCAGTCATTAACGTCTTGGATTCTGGCCCAGTTTATCAACTCGAACCAGGAACAATTTATATTTTACATGTTGTCAAATACATAGGGCATGTAAATTTACATAAATAATACAATATTATTATAGTGACATGTGTTTAACAAAACATACATATGACAAAAAAGAATAATGAAAAACAAAAGAAAATACCCCGGCTCGTAAGCATATATGTCACTGAAACATGAAACATGATATTTGTACAGTGAGTAAACAATTAAACATACGAACACAGCACGGAATCGCTCATGTAGTTGGTATGTTTCTTATACTAAGATAATATCTCTGTTTTATCAAACTCTGAGATTATATTTTTCTCTTTTTAATGCATGTATCGAGCACAAACCTGAATTCAAGACGTTCACATCTATCGTTGATGCACCAACATCGTTACTTATTGTCACCGTAAACGTCCCAAAATCATTGTTGTCTTGAATCGATAAGATAACTTTGTTTGTACAATAGAACCAAATACAGGTAACGATATATCAAGATCTTCCAAGAACCAACCACGATTAAACTTTGTTGAATTTCGTGAGCATTCTACCGTGTTGTTTCGTCAGTTACTATACAAAGTTATAGATGCGATAGTATCAGCCGCAAATGTTTTTATCTATATGTTGGTTCTGAAAATAATCGTCTCACTGAGAGTACCAACAGCATAGGATTTGGAAATCAAGTAAGGATTAAGGAACATACAAAACATCTCTAATCTAGAGCTTTGTAAGAATATGAACAATTTGGATTGAAGTTTAACGTATAAATATTATATTCACAGTCTCAAGTTATGATCAGTTACCATTTACATGGACATACTCACGTTAAAATGTTACTTACGATTTAAAAATAGTTTTACTTCATCTGTTTGATAAAGCTGTTGTAGAGAATCAAAGGATTGGCACAAATACAAGGCCCCATCGTCTTGTTTGGTCGGTGTGAATGTATATGTCTGTTCAACAATGTAGGTACCATCGGTATCTATTTCATACGTTTCATTGGAGCTTAAACTTTGTGTTTGGTTGTTGTCTCGGAACCATTCTAGGTTAGGTTTAGGGAATCCTCCAGTGGATATACATGTGAGCTTAAACAGTTGTTCCATTGTTCCCCTAATGACTTCCGTTCCGTCATCTAGGATTTCTGTATTGGATATTTCTGGTTTAGCACTTCTAACTGAATGAATAAGTGAAATAAATGAGGTAGGTGAAATAAGTGAAATAATGCTTCTATAATATCTTCGACGGACAGTACCAGAACATTCTTGTTTAGTGTTAAGTAAAGTGTATTGTTTCGGAGATGTAGTGGTAAAGCGATCACCTCGTGTGCGGGACGTCGCGGATTAAAGCCCAGGCCGGGTCTTACAAAATACTTTTAAAATGGTATTAATTGCTTTACCTTATTGACACTCAACATTGTTATTTTGGCACAACGACATATTCGCTGGTGTCAGAATAAATGAACCAGTAGTATAAGTAACTTACCCTAGAAACGCTGTGAAATAAACATAAGAAATCAAATATTATGGGGAAACGCAAATATTAAATACAAGTTTAATAAAACCTTGATTTTCCGTAAATAGATCGATTCTGGCATACTGTTTATAGACAACATTATTTAAAACAGCGGTTACATTTGCGAAACAAAAGTACTCCAAAAGTTGAAAAACAAAAGCGATTAGATTTGAGAAATAAACGTAGTAAGGTCATCTATATCTAACACATGAAAACGAATATTGAAGTCTGACATTTCCCTAAAAACAAAAGTAAACATCAAGTTAACCCAAACACTTCAAAATGTCCTCAAATTAACAAATAATGACGTATATTCAATATTTCAAAAATATTACTTTGAAAAACCATACATTCACAAGTACTCGAATGAGACTCTCAAAACCCAAATCAATTGGGCAGACAACTACTGTTCTATTCATAAAAACTGCGCAAACAACAGGATCAAGCAGGTTAGATACAAATTGATCCACAACGTAATTGCTACAAAAGATAATCTTAAAAAATGGAAAATATCAGATAACGATATCTGCTCTGTTTACGGTGACACGGAAAATATAAAACATTTCTTTCTATAGTGCAACAGTATTGCGCACTTTTGGCAACAAATTAAATTTTCTTTTCATCAATTGGATACGATAACGTTATTCGTTTGAAATATCTTGTAACAAACCCGGAATAAGAGAATATTATGATATCAATTGTATACTGGATATGATTTCATTCACAGTCTACAATTCCTACTACATGTCTAACATGATAACAAAAGCTATAAACATACTTATTACTTTGAAAATCGAATGCAGAGGCGCTTTCATACTTGCAAAATAAATGTGATCGATTGATGAGCTTTATAAGACTGTATTATCATTACTTATATTTCCTACACTTTCCTTTAATCACAGAATATTCCTAGGTAAACTTGTTGTGTTTTCGTATATTTTCGCCCTTTCAAAATGAAACACAAAAACAAACCTATCAAATAAAACACTGTGGTAAAAGAAGAATTTCCAATGTTTTCAAAACATATAACGCTGCAGAATAAACAGAAACTGCCCATATTTCTTTTAGGTTTTTAGGTTATTCATATGATTTCGTTGACTTCTAATATTAATCTACTTACAATTGGTGTAAGGTATGAGGGAGATGGCCACGACCTCCCGATACCTATGGACGTGACAAATAAAGTATTTAAAAAAATGGGTAACGCAAGACAGGGTAACGTTGACGTCTCCTTGATCTACATGTATAACACCGAGTGTAAAGTTTTAAAAGAGACGAAATAACTGGATATCAAATTTATTATCATCATCCTTAATGATTCAGTTGGTATGAATTTCATAATATTCTTAAAACACCATAAAACATTATAGGCACAAATATCGAAAACCTCTTAAAATGAAAACACTGTGGCAAAAGAGAGAAATTGCTCATTATGAGCAATTTTCTCCTTTTGCCACACTGGTTTCAAAATGTCTCTACGACAGAGGCGTCAGAAAAAGCTGTGTTAGAATATTAACAATTTATATTCAAGTTTAACGTAATGCGGATTTCGTTTAAGATGTACATCCATGGATTCTATACTTACTTATTACGAGCACAACGTGAAACTCTATAAAGTTGTATCCTTTAACACAACAGTACTCGCCACTGTCATCCTTTGTCACGTTATAAACAATCAAGCTCTTGTTGTTCACCGGGTCCCAAATCAATCTGTTGGAGTTTAAATCCGGTATTTCTGAACCTATGAGTAAAGTGGACCATTTGGGCTTACCGTACCATACAGGATATTCGATCGCACTATAATCACAAGACAGGGTAACGTTGTCGCCTTCTTGAACAAGATGTATAACACCGAACGGCAAATCTTAAAAGAGAAGAAACATCTGAATATTAAATGTATAATCAGCATCCTTAAAGATACAGTTGGTATGGATTTCATAATATTCATAAAACACTTTGAAAACTTCTGGGCACAAATATCGAAAACCTCTTAAAACGAAAGTTTCATTACTCAAAAGAGATGTAAACACTGTAGCAAACGACAGAAATTGCTCATCATGAGCAACTGTCTCCTTTTGCCACAATGTTTATGAAATGTCTCTTCGACAGAGGCGTCAGAAAGAGCTTTGTTAGAATATGAACAATTTATATTCATTTTTAACGTTATTCGGATTTTGTATAAGATGTACATCCAGGGATTCCATACTTACTAATTACGAACACAAGGTGTCTCTCAAATATTTCGTCTCTAGGATAACACAAGTACCAGCCACTTTCATCCTTTGTCACGTTATGAACAATCAAGCTCTTGTTGTTCGCCGGGTCCCAACTCAGTCTCTTTGAGTTTAAATCCGGTATTCCTGAACCACCGAGATCATTGTACAACTCATAGTTTGGAGGACCCGCCCATTGAGGATATTCGATCGCACTAGAATCACAAGACAGGGTAACGTTGTCGCCTTCTTTAACTACATGTTTAACACCGAGTGCAAAAAATCTTAAAAGAGAAGGAACCTGAATATCAAATTTATAATCAGCATTCTTAAAAATACAGTTGGTATGGATTTCATAATATTTTTAAAACACTTTGAAAACTTCTGGGCACAAAAATTGAAAACCTCTTAAAATGAAAGTGTTATTATTCAATAGAGAGGTAAACACTGTAATAAAAGAGAGCAACTGTTCATTATGAGCAATTGTCTCCTTTTGCCTCTATGTTTTTAAAATGTCTCTACGACAGAGGCGTCAGAAAGAGCTGTGTTAGAATATGAACTATTTATATTCAGGCTTAACGTTATTCGGATTTCGTTTAAGATGTTCATCCAGGGATTCCATACTTACTTATTACGAGCACAACGTGAAACTCTATAAAGTTGTATCCTTTAACACAACAGTACTCGCCACTGTCATCCTTTGTCACGTTATAAACAATCAAGCTCTTGTTGTTCACCGGGTCCCAAATCAATCTGTTGGAGTTTAAATCCGGTATTTCTGAACCTATGAGTAAAGTGGACCATTTGGGCTTACCGTACCATACAGGATATTCGATCGCACTATAATCACAAGACAGGGTAACGTTGTCGCCTTCTTGAACAAGATGTATAACACCGAACGGCAAATCTTAAAAGAGAAGAAACATCTGAATATTAAATGTATAATCAGCATCCTTAAAGATACAGTTGGTATGGATTTCATAATATTCATAAAACACTTTGAAAACTTCTGGGCACAAATATCGAAAACCTCTTAAAACGAAAGTTTCATTACTCAAAAGAGATGTAAACACTGTAGCAAACGACAGAAATTGCTCATCATGAGCAACTGTCTCCTTTTGCCACAATGTTTATGAAATGTCTCTTCGACAGAGGCGTCAGAAAGAGCTTTGTTAGAATATGAACAATTTATATTCATTTTTAACGTTATTCGGATTTTGTATAAGATGTACATCCAGGGATTCCATACTTACTAATTACGAACACAAGGTGTCTCTCAAATATTTCGTCTCTAGGATAACACAAGTACCAGCCACTTTCATCCTTTGTCACGTTATGAACAATCAAGCTCTTGTTGTTCGCCGGGTCCCAACTCAGTCTCTTTGAGTTTAAATCCGGTATTCCTGAACCACCGAGATCATTGTACAACTCATAGTTTGGAGGACCCGCCCATTGAGGATATTCGATCGCACTAGAATCACAAGACAGGGTAACGTTGTCGCCTTCTTTAACTACATGTTTAACACCGAGTGCAAAAAATCTTAAAAGAGAAGGAACCTGAATATCAAATTTATAATCAGCATTCTTAAAAATACAGTTGGTATGGATTTCATAATATTTTTAAAACACTTTGAAAACTTCTGGGCACAAAAATTGAAAACCTCTTAAAATGAAAGTGTTATTATTCAATAGAGAGGTAAACACTGTAATAAAAGAGAGCAACTGTTCATTATGAGCAATTGTCTCCTTTTGCCTCTATGTTTTTAAAATGTCTCTACGACAGAGGCGTCAGAAAGAGCTGTGTTAGAATATGAACTATTTATATTCAGGCTTAACGTTATTCGGATTTCGTTTAAGATGTTCATCCAGGGATTCCATACTTACTAAATACGAACACAACGTGTAGATCCTCTATCGGGTTGCCTCTAAATAAACACCAGTACCCGCCACTGTCATACTTTGTCACGTCATGAACAATCAGGCTCTTGTTGTTCGACGGGTCCCAACTCAGTCTGTTGGATTTCTCTCCACGAAAACCTGAACCACCGTGCAAATTGTACAACTCATAGTTTGGAGGACCCCTCCAGTGAGGATATTCGATCGCACTAGAATCACAAGACTTCTTGAACTTCATGTATTACACCGAGTGCAAAATCTTAAAAGAGAAGAAACATCTGAATATCAAATTTATAATCAGCATCCTTAAAGATACAGTTAATATGGATTTCATAATATTCATAAAACACTTTGAAAAATTCTGGGCACAAATATCGAAAACCTCTTAAAATGAAAGTGTAATTTCTTAAAAGAGATGTAAAACACTGTGGCAAAATCGAGGAATTAAGAGCAATTCCTCCATCGGAAATATTTGTAAAACTAATGTACGTCAGAGGCGTCAAACAGTGTCTGTATGTTGGCAAGGGTTAAAAGTACACATGCACGTGTATTTATTGCGAGTGTACCTTTGAGGCTTATTAAAAACTCAATTCATAATCAAAGTTTCTGTATATTTCACGTGCACGTGTATTTATTGCGAGTGTACTTTTGAGGCTTATTAAAAACTCAATTCATAATCAAAGTTTCTGTTTATTTCAGAAAAGACGATACGTGCACGATTCGAAATATGTTTACCAAATGCCAAGTCCAGGCGTGACGTTTATGTTAATGCGCAGAAAATCAAGAGTGACGTTTATGTTAATGCTCAGAAATCAAACATGACGTTAATGTTAATGCGAAGAAATAAAACGTGACGTTTATGTTAATGCGTAGAAATCAAAAGGGACATTTATGTAAATTCGTATAGATCAAAAGTGACATTAATGTTAGTGCACAGAAATCAAACTTGACGTTAATGTTATGCGCAGAAATAAAAAATGACGTTAATTTTAATGCACGGGCGTTTTCATTTGAGAAAAATATAGGAATAAAACACACAAGAACTCATTAAGATATTACAAACATTCTTTCTATATTGTCTATATGTTATAATAATATTGAGTGCATGAGACAATTTAGGGAATCCCTATCCAGGACCCCGTGTTTATGGTTCATAAAGTATAATATGGAATCTACTTATAGTAACACAGTCTTGTTTGGGATTCTCCGAGTTTTCTCATACGATAACATTATTATATTTGATGCTAAATGATGAGATACATAGAGAATATTATGTCCCTGACGTAAGATATGAACTTTATCTGACGAGGTTGGGAGAATTTATAATTGGCGAGCCTTTGGCGAGACAATTATCCTTTCTCACAGCCGAGTCTGATAAAGTTCATGTCGAAAGTCAAGGACGTAATATTCTATTTATCTTGCATGTAAAATTATTTTTTCAGGTAAATCTACATTCATTTTAACTAGTTTTAATAAATGACATACAAAATTACAAAAGCACATTCATGAATGACCTCACCTTAAATAGAATGACGTCACGCGCGTGAATAAATCCGCGCCGAATTACACTGTGTACACACGACATACGGAAGCTAAAGAGTTCCGACTTCAACTCCATATTTCTCAATTATTACTACTTAATGTGTATATCTGGTGTGACATAATACCTTAAAATGGCAATATTAACTCGAACATATTCTTAGTAGAAGTGTAAGTATTGCGGATTGGCCGTCGCTTCAGTACACAAGATAGGTCAAATGTATGTCAACCGCCGTGTTTTGAAATTGAATAGTTGTGTTGGATCTGAAAGTCAATGTATAAAGTTAGTTCAGTCTATGAAAGTTCAAGTAACACTCAAAGTTTAAATACAGATGACTATATTCAAGACCATTGTGATGCTTAGGCTTAGTCGTCGTTTAGATTGGAGACATTCATTTTTGGAAAAGGATACCGTCACTGTTGTGGGTAGACATGTCGAAGACTAGTCTCAATATATCGCCGTTACATATTGCATTGTAGGATGCGAACAGTCAAAATAAAAAATCGCATTCCTAGTACAGAAACCTGGACTAGTCGAAGACACGTTACGAAACATTTAGTTTTAAGAATGATCATTTAAACCCTAGCTGTACGTAAATGATAAAGTGATTTAACAAGAAGAAACATTTTCTGGATATCTCGAACGCATAATGATTTTCTGTCGGAACTGCTGTATGAAAGAGGAATCCATGGGTAGATGAGGCTGTTTGAAAACCCTTTCTCGTGGTAGAACACAGACTGACGATAGAAATTAAACATTTGTCGTTTAACGTGGATTCATTTAAGTGTATTAAAATTACTTGTGGAAACATATATAGGACATTACTCGCTTCAGATTGTATTTAAACAAGGTTACCTATGAACTGATCACGTGAGAATAAACAGGTCTATGTATGCTACATTTTCAACGAAGAAAGACAGTTCATCAAGTAAGACTGAACATGCAGATTCCGTGTGATTTATATAACGATATTCATTTCGATTTGTATTTGCATTGTACAATTTGTTGAAATGTAATTAAAACAATAATAACTTTATTTCTGATTGTTATTTTATGTTTGTTCATTGCTTTGACTGCTATACTATCAACATAATTGAGCCGTTCCACGATAAAAACCAACATTATGGATTCTGCGTAATGTATCGAACCAGATCAGCCTGCGCAGGTTAATCCGGTCCGACACATTCCGTCTCAGGTGGATAGAGGTATTGAGCAATGATTCCTTAAGCAGAAAGTCCACAGGAGGCGAAACATGTCTGTTCGGGTTAGCCTGCACGGCACGCTGAAGCTGATCCGGTTCGATAGTTTTCTGGTGGAACGGCTCATTTATATTTCAGAAAAAGTAGTTCCAGCGAATACGTCATTTCTAAAAATAAGTAGACGGATAAAGATAAAAGTTTATCATACCAGTAGACATGTAAACAAAAGGTTTATCATACCAGTGTTATACGTCACGTAATCTGCTCATTGCATGATAATGTGTTCTATCAGTGAATAAAATCCATATCACTCACTGATATCACCCTCATTGTAATTGATATAGGTATGCCGCAACCACCTTTTTACATTCACACAGATTCGTCCGCATGTGAACAGGTACGAAGACACTAAATAGTTCCATTCTTTCGTCATCAATTTGCGAAAAATAAAAATAAAATGGTTTCATTTGAGTGGATATAGAATATATCACTTCTCGATGAGATATATTCCATATTCACTCAGAACAAACACATATCTCTATATAGCATTTGGATCATATAAAGATTATTTGTAGTAGTTTAACCAGGTATGTTTCTGTGTTTAAAATCTTCTCAAAAGAAAACTTAATGTGCATCAATTAAAAGTGACGTTTATGTTAATAATTAATGCCCATAAATCAAACGTGTCTTTAATATTAATGCGCAGAAATCAAGAGAGACATTTATGTTAATGCGCAGAAATCAAGAGAGACGTTTATGTTAATGTGCAGAAATCAAAAGTATCGTTAATGTTAATGCGCAGAAATCAAAAGTATCGTTAATATTAATGCGCAGAAATCAAGAGAGATGTTTATGTTAATGCGCAGAAATCAAAAGTATCGTTAATGTTAATGCGCAGAAATCAAGAGAGACTTTTATGTTAATGCGCATGTATCAAAAGTATCGTTAATGTTAATGCGCAGAAATCAAAAGTATCGTTAATGTTAATGCGCAGAAATCAAACGTGTCGTTAATGTTAATGCGCAGAAATCAAGAGAGATGTTTATATTAATGCGCATAAATCAAAAGCTACGTTACTGTTTATGCGCATATATCAAAAGTGAAGTTAATGCGCAGAAATAAATAACCTTCCGGTTAATCAGCAATCATTCATTATTGATACAAGAAGAATAGTAGTGCGCATGTGAATAGAAACGGGTACAGGTTCTCTAAATATGTTCTACATTTAGCTTTTGTCTCCAGTCTTTCCTGGGAGAGTCGATCATCTGCAGTAGTGCTCTTTACTGGTTAATGAAATAGTATATACTGTATCACAACTTTATTTTTCTCTGACATGACATTTACTTCCTCGTACACAAGTACTTAGTTTTTTAGCCTATATATAATTAAACCATGTTTTGAACTTCAATATTTTGAAAACCTACATAATATTGATGTCTAAGTGTTAGCCTTTTTCGAAATTGTTATCGCCTAACACATGACAACCACGATTTACATGTCTTTAACGTTACACAAATAAACAACGGGAAAACTTCTAGCTGGATAGATTCAGCTCCTAAAAATCACTTAAATTCAATTCAATTCATGACAATCTTTGATCGCGTCCGGCGTGCAATACCGTGTGTCTATTTCAGTATCGGTTTTGTAATGAAATATAATTAAAGAGACCAGTTTTAGCTTCTATATGCCCATTTGGGATTTTAATTTATCATTGTACAAGCATCTGACAGGTACATATTAGTTCAAGAGACTACAGGGTAAGCCGGGTGCGTTACCCATTGGATCAAGCGATGCAGTTTTTCCTGTTAAATACCAGTACTTGACCTCTAGTTGAATGGGAGACACTTAACCTCATACAATCCAGAACCCGCGGACCGGGATATGAATCCCAGATTTCTGGATTGACAGTCCTGCGTGTGAACTTCTAGACCACCTGGCCACTCAGCGTGTGAACGTTTAGACCACCGGGCCACTCAGCGTGTGAACGTTAAGACCACCGGGCCACTCAGCGTATGAACTTCTAGACCACCGGGCCACTCAGCGTGTGAACGTTTAGACCACCGGGCTTCTCAGCGTGTGAACTTTTAGACCACCGGGCCACTCAGCGTGTGAACTTCCAGACCACCGGGCCACTCAGCGTGTGAACTTTTAGACCACCGGGCCACTCAGCGTGTGAACGTTTAGACCATCGGGCCACTCAGCGTATGAACTTCTAGACCACCGGGCCACTCAGCGTGTGAACGTTTAGACCACCGGGCCACTCAGCGTGTGAACGTTTAGACCACCGGGCCACTCAGCGTGTGAACTTTTAGACCACCGGGCCACTCAGCGTGTGAACTTCTAGACCACCGGGCCACTCAGCGTGTGAACTTTTAGCCCACCCGGCCACTCAGCGTATGAACGTTTAGACCACCGGGCTACTCAGCATATGAACTTTTAGACCACCGGGCCACTCGGCGTGTGAACTTCGAGACCACCGGGCCACTCAGCGTATGAACTTCTAGAACACCGGGCCACTCAGCGTATGAACTTCTAGACCACCGGGCCACTCAGCGTGTGAACGTTTAGACCACCGGGCTACTCAGTGTATACACTTCTAGACCTGCGGGCCACTCAGCGTGTGAACGTTTATACCACTGGGCCACTCAGCGTCTGAACGTTTAGACCACCAGGCCACTCAGCGTGTGAACGTTTAGACCACCGGGCCACTCAGCGTATGAACTTCTAGACCACCGGGCCACTCAGCGTGTGAACGTTTAGACCACCAGGCCACTCAGCGTGTGAACGTTTAGACCACCGGGCCACTCAGCGTATGAACTTCTAGACCACCGGGCCACTCAGCGTGTGAACTTTTAGACCACCGGGCCACTCAGCGTGTGAACGTTTAGATCACCGGGCCACTCAGCGTGTGAACTTTTAGACCACCGGGCCACCCAGCGTGTGAACGTTTAGACCACCGGGCCACTCAGCGTATGAACTTCTAGACCACCGGGCCACTCAGCGTATGAACTTCTAGACCACCGGGCCACTCAGCGTGTGAACGTTTAGACCACCGGGCCACTCAGCGTATGAACGTTTAGACTACCGGGCCACCCAGCGTGTGAACTTCTAGACCACCGGGCCACTCAGCGTGTGAACTTCTAGACCACCGGGCCACTCAGCGTGTGAACTTCTAGACCACTGGGCCACTCAGCGTGTGAACTTTTAGACCACCGGGCCACTCAGCATGTGCACGTGTAGACCACCGGGCCACTCAGCGTGTGAACGTTTAGACCACCGGGCCACTCAGCGTGTGAAAGTTTAGACCACCGGGCCACTCAGCGTATGAACTTCTAGACCACCGGGCCACTCAGCGTATGAACTTCTAGACCACCGCGCCACTCAGCGTGTGAACGTTTAGACCACCGGGCCACTCAGCGTATGAACGTTTAGACCACCGGGCCACTCAGCGTGTGAACTTCTAGACCACCGGGTCACTCAGCGTGTGAACTTCTAGACCATCGGGCCACACAGGGTGTGAACTTCTAGACCACCGGGCCACTCAGCGTGTGAACGTTTAGACCACCGGGCCACTCAGCGTATGAACTTCTAGACCACCGGGCTACTCAGCCGTTTTAAGTCCAAATAACCTTTTATAATGACAAATATTTGATTTTATTAATATTAAACAAACAAATGTATAAAACACACAGTTTTCACTTACTTGAAGATTAGTTCCACTTTCGTAGAAACAATGGTATATAACTGCGGGAGCATTAAGTCACGTGCTTGTTCATTGAAAAGATGTTAAAACACCTTTAAAAACACGGCGCCGGTGCGCCGAGTAATAAAACGAGTTTGAGTTCTTTGTTAAAACATTAAATTCTTATTAAATTAATGTGTTCAAGATGTGTTCAATTTTACTGCCGATATATATTGCTGTTTGGAAGCTCTTAAACGACAAAAGATTATCAAATGAATAAAAACAGAATTTATATTGTTATTTTATTCTTTATCGATCCACATGTTATATCTATTTTATACATTAAAACATGTTTGTTTGTAGAAGTAACACAATGAATGTCTTCCACTGATGTTGAATAGCCTTGATTACGTCTCTAATGACCCCGCACATTTGCTATCACGATGGTTCTTCGAGTCACTCCAATTTCATTCGGGTGCGGGAGGCTGTGGGTTCGATCCACGTTCGGGACATACCAAAGACTTTAAAAATGGTATTAATTGTTGTATGTATTCAACATTGTTGAAAGCGGCTTAAAACACTAAGCAATCACTCCAATCTCATTAAAAAAGACAAAAGCTTCGCTCTCTCATATAGAGATCTGATGACCGCCTTATTCAGGTGGGCTCAGAATGACATTTGCGTAAGCCAATCAAATTGTCGCTCACAAACATTGTATATAACCCATATAAACATACGAGATATAGATGGGATAATTGTTGAGTTTTTCCATTGTTAGAACCGAGCGCTGTTTTTATCGTGCGATATCACTGGAAAAAATCCCGAGCCCGTGCTAATGAATTTTGAAAGTTTATATAGTCAATGCGAGACGACCTGTTATGTATTGTCGTCAGATCAAATAAACGATAACCGAAGTACTTCTGGTTTAAATAAGATTGCTATTCCTCTAAACAAGTAACAAACACATTGCATATCTTTATAATTTCAATCAGAAACCTTAGACAAGTATATAAGGTTTCTGTTTCGTTGCAATGTAATAATAATCACATGTATCGTATAGCATTCTAACTTCGTGATCATTTAAAGTTCCGGATGTCTGTATTCTCACCCTTATATTGTGCGACTTTGTAATAGCTATCAAGTGAGAAGAGTTTAACTATTTTCCAATGTCTAACAATTCATTTAGTCCTCGGCAGGATAGTTTTTGTCTGTGCTTTAGACCATGAGCTTAGGTGACCAGAGTATAATTGCTATGTCAGATGTAGTAACAACACAATATCGATGACGATTACTCTGACAGATCATTTCAATACTAAGTAAAGTGTTTATAAGTATCAACTTACGTAGAAGAACAAATCCCACATGACATATCATTATCATTATTGTCTATATATTTAACACAATTTATCTCATATATATATAGCTGTTGCTGCAGTAGAATATCCTTGTGTGTGAATGAGATGATGGAGGTCAACATCCTATTACAAGTAAAGCAACCGGTTAAAACTTCCCGGATTGCTATTTAACCCTCTCCCATATACAACCTATTTGTAGCAGATGACTTTGCAAACATTTAGTCAAAATATGGAAAGTCACTATAAATGAAACCAAACAGGCTTTATGACATTTAAATTCGCACGTCCTCGCTGTTTTCCCACCATGATTGTTTTTTAAATCAAACAGTTTAACTGCGAAAACTTTAACCAACTAATACGCTACAAACTGTCTTTTGACACAAAGTTTAACCCTTTCAGCACCAATGGCAATATCGAGTTTTTTTGCAAAAAGTACAGATTCAGGTAACGAGCTATCTCATCTGAAATCTGCATTGTTTGTTCTTTAGTTTTTTAAATAATCAAAACTCTTATTACATGAAAGAAAATGCAGTTGCACGATTATGAATCATTACTTGTACCATTGTGTGAATTTGGTTCCTTGTTTCGTATCCAACATTTAGTAAGATCTGAAATTAGTTATGTGATCCTTCTGCGCTACTTGGTTACATATTTGATTTGTATGCCCCTCGCCCAACTCGAAGAATGTGTATCGCATCTAACATGTTTAAATATCGGTTTAGCCTATGAACTTCAAAGTTGGTTTGCAGCTTTGTAATCATCAATAGACGAATCCTAGCCATTTTGAGGAAAAACCGGCAAGGTCACGGTGACCTTTAGTTAAAAAGTCTTCGTTACCCTAAAATGTCCAAAACGATGATAGTGTCAAAAACAATGGTGATAATGGAGATGTTGCAGATGCTGTCAGAGACCTATTGTTACTTATTAAATCGCCTATTATTCAATCATCTGCTACACATGTAGACGTTTTATGATTATTCTGCAGTAAACGACCTTTGAATACATTGTGACAAAAAATGAATTGCTCACAATGACAAATTTCACCTTTTGCTTCAATCTTTTCCACTAATAACTGTTCCATCGATAAAAGAGTTAACAAGTTTTTAGCTGATGCGTTTCAAGTCGTCTGCTGCAGATTTGATGTATGTGGGCAAAATGTTAACAGAATAACTTTTACTTCAATGTTTCCATTAATAACTGTTCTATCGATAACAGAGTTGACATGTTTTTAGCTGATGCGTTCCAAGTCGTCTGCTGCAGATTTGATGTATGTGGGGAAAATGTTAACAGAATAACTTACAAAAACAAGAGGGCCAATTTCACCTTTTGTCACAATGTCTTCAACTCTTCCTCAAAATAGATTTTCCGTATATTTGTCTAGAAGTGTTCACAGTCGTCTGCTGCAGAACTGTTGTATGTGGGAAAGGGTCATAGGCGTACTTGTTCATATGCTATGGAAATTGAAAACAACGTACACTTTCATCTTCAAAACTTAAATTCATTTCTTAACTATACAGTGAAAACAGGAAACAAAATGAACTTTAAATAAACATCAACAAAAATTACAAGCGGACGATGATGGCCATAGATCTCTCACCCGAGAACATGATTTCATTAAGGGTAAACAATGTTTCCTTTTGCCCATGAATGTGGTTCTACCTTTTTAGGTAGGTCATAATTACAAGACTATTCCTGTGAGAATATTTTGTAAATAGGACAGCTATCATTAGTTGAGACTAATTTGCGAAGATTTCTATTTATAATACATCGAGTTGAACCATCACAGTCCCAGAGCGAAGATGCATTTCAACAAAAAAATTGAGTTTAGCTATTGTGTTAGAGGTTCAGCAAAAAGGAGCTATTATGTTAGCGGGTCAGCAAATAATAGTTGTGAAATTGTACGAAAGTTGAGCTTCGACTTTCAAAGGAAAACATTAACAATGGTTGCACTATACATTACACATGGTTGAACATGGTTAACATCTCCTTGCAGCTCTGTTTTGGCCTATTCCATCAATTTTCAACCAAGACTACTTTTGAAAACATTATGGATTGAAACATTGTGAGCAATTTCACCTTTTGCCAGAATGTTTTCAAATGTCATCTGTCAAAGATGTGTCAAAATGCATCTTCAAGTAGGAAAAAGTAAAAATACATTTAGGCGAAAGGTTAACCCTTTCCCACATACAACAAATCTGCGGCAAAAAGCTTTGAAAATATCTACTTAAAAATATAGAAAATCTGTATAATTGTAGGTATAATTACTGAAACAGTTGAGAACATTGTGGAAAAAGGAGAAATTCCTGGTTTTTTGAGCAATTTCTCCGTTTGTCACTATGTTTTCAAAAGTTGTCTGAAAGCGATTGTGAAAAGGGGTTTATATTCATGAGGAGGAAAATAAATGAACAGAACAAACACTTTTATATCAGGATGGCTCACTTAAAAGACATTGTTCTAACTTCTTTTATTTTTTTTCAAGATCCTTTAAGAAAATTAACACTTTGCCAAACATACTCCTCTACAGCAGACGACTGTTGAAAACATTGTGACAAAAGAAGAAATTGCTCATGATGAGCCATGCTCTCACCTGAGTTACGCAATGTGATTTGTCATGCCAACCACAATAACTGATTAAGCGGTCAGGTAAGCTAATACAAGAGGCCCAAGAGGACCAGTATGGCTTCACTGTAAGAGCGAAATAACCCACATCCTATTTTGTCAAATTAATATGACTAAAAAGGTCACCAAAGAAATGTGTAAGCACAAGTTAATATTTCAAATCAGACATTTATTTTTTCAATATCTAAATCTTACGCTCTTGGAATAAAGGGTAAAACAGTTCGCCCTCTGTAGCCCAATTCGACCAATCAACATGGCTTGAAGTAAGCTTATAGAACAGAACAGAAGAGAACATATATTTATTTTCAAATAAAGCATAAATTGTAGTGTAGAAAGAGTCAGAGACAGAGAACGAGAGAGGGAGAGAGATAGAGAGTAGTGTAGAAAGAGTCAGAGACAGAGAACGAGAGAGGGAGAGAGATAGAGAGTAGTGTAGAAAGAGTCAGAGACAGAGAACGAGAGAGGGGGAGAGCGAGAGGAGAGGGAGGGAGTGGAGATGTGGAGGAGAGAAAGAGATAGATAGAGTGAGAGAGAGAGAGAGAGAGAGAGAAAAAAAAGAGAGAGCAAGAGAGAGTGAGAGATAGAAAAAAAGAGAGAGAGAGTGTGAGAGAGAGAGAGAGAGAGAGAGAGAGAGAGAGAGAGAGAGAGAGAGAGAGAGAGAGAGAGAGAGAGAGAGAGAGAAACAAAAAGAGATAGAGAGGATTGATTATTTATAACGTTTACCATGCTCCAACTAATGTTGGAATAGGTTTCATTTTTGAAAATACTGAAAATTCGGGGCAACTATAGCGTTATCCTAGTTTGACGCGGTAACAATGTTAGCATTGCACATAGCGTTTTATCTGAGCTGCATAAACTTGTAGGCTGATATTTGTATATATATATTGCTGAAATGCAGTTTACTGTTTTAAATCTTTCTTGGTCTATGTCTTCCAGACTCATGCAGCGATTTCGACGCCACTGTTTTAATCAATTTAAGTAAGCAGCTTTTAATACTTTCCCACACACGTACGTTTTCTGACGTTTATGAAGCATACAACTTTTGAAAACGTTGCGGCAAAAGAAGAAACAAAAGAAAAAAAGGCCCATAGAGAGCAATTTCTCCTTTTGGCACAATGCTTTCAACCATATTCAATTATAATTATTTTATATGTATAGTTTTTCCATATTTCCACTGTATGTTTTCAAAGCGTCCCGATTCAATTGTGTTGTAAGTGGGGAAAGGGTTAACTTATGTCCAAACCAGCGAATTTCTACGTATCTTTTAAATGCATTAAACTTACAAAAGTATACGAATAAGGCATTTGGTTGGGAAGAAGATGGGATGACTCACAATGAACTTAGGGAATGAGGTATTGATAATAATGGCCACACGTGTCTCTATTGTTACTTGTGATAATAAGAACCCTTTTTAATGATAGCGCTTTGTCACGATCTCCGTCGTGAGAATTCGGAACCGGGCGCCCTGTGTTCGATCTCCAGTCACGACGCGTCGGTTATGGTGAAGTGCCCTTTGGCAAGGTACATTTCCTAACCTTGTACTGTTTCTTTTCCCTTGGGGTCACGAATAAGTTCACTGTCACCGAGATATAACTGAACTTATGTTGTAAAAGGCTTAAATGTAAAAAAAAATTAAAAAAATGTCATGATCTATCATATAATATAATGACATATCAGTTATGTTTTAGAGGTAATGTATGGGGATCTGTGTGGTAACACAGGCTAGATATTGTTCAAATGTTAACACATAAACCACCAGACGCCGTCGATTTGACATTCCCTTTATTGATATACTGATTTGAACCACTTCAACGAAATCAATACCACGCAGTTGGAAGTTGGTGTGTTCTCATCTGCTATAAATCTCTTTGAGACGATTGAGTACCTACAAACGAGAGATAACTCGTAAACTTCCGCTTAGCTAAGCCTCTGCAAACAGGCTCATACGATGCTTAACGTAGATTTAACGCCATACTACCTCTTTTCTCCTGACGTCGATCTCATTAATGTTTAGATTTGATATGTCATTGTGATATTTTGAAGGATTAACTTATTCAATTCAGCGATCAGTATTTTTACATTTAAACTCGTCGTCCTCGATGCTTTATACCACATGCAGACGGAAACTCGAGTACAGTTCAAAGGTCATAGATGTCATATAAGTTATGCATACTTTATCAACCATGCAAACGAGATCTCGGATACAGTTTAAAGGCCAAAGCTGTCATGTAAGTTATGCACACTTTATCAAACATACAAACTAGAATACGACTGCATTTAAAAGGGCATTGATGTCATTTAAGTTAAATACAGTTTATTTACACGCAAACGAGAATTCTAGTACAGACTCAGTTCAAATGCCATTGATGTTATGCAAGTTATATACACTTTATCAAACATGCACACAAGTAATCGCATACAGTTCAAAGGCCATAGCTGTCATGTTCTTTATTCACACTTCATCAAACATGCAAACGATAACTTGGGTACACTTTAAAGGCACTTTCTGTCCTGTAAGACATCGACACTTTATCAAACATGCAAACGAGAACTCGGGTACAATTTAAAGGGACTGAACACCATAATGGTCCAAAATCGTTATATTTTATACTTATTCTAATCAATCCAAAATACGTCTATATATATGTAACGGAATGTTGTAGAAGGTCGTACAAGTTTTTCATTATTTCATAGGAAATAAGCAGTTAAAAAAACGTCCGCTCCGTGTTTTCCCGTTTAAAAATACCGTGGAATTTCCTCTTGCTCATTTGAATTCGTTGATTCAATTCTGCATTCTCTAAGACTATCGACTCATTACATTCATGTACACGTGAGTGTAAGGAACAACAACTCTGGGAAGGAGATTGTCCATTCGGTTGTAGTGATAATGTGATAAATATACAGCGATATTTTTAGATTTACTGGGTTACTAACCCAGTCGATTTTTACAATGGAAAATAACGAAAAATCTCCGCAATATTAATAGTGTGCATATATTGTAGTACATCAGTAAGCAAATCTCAATGCCTTACATGCAAAAACATCAAGGTAATAGCAATTTTTAACAACTTTCTTTTTTTTTTCGCTTTTTTCTCATATGGGATTCAGTCCCTTTAAAGACATAAGCTGTCCTGTAAGTTATGAACACTTTATCAAACATGCAAACGAGAACTAGGGTAAAATGTATTAAACAATCATAGCCTGTAAGAATATTGATTTATAGTTTTTTTGTCTCTTACCTGTTAAATAGGAAAACACTTAGGGATCACTACTTTTCAGTCTCGACAAACTTTGCATTATTTGCTCAAAACTGTGTTTAACTTCAAAGTTGCATCGCTCATAACGTCTGATCAGTAGAATGAAACGATACGAGAAACATATCACTAGCCCGCTTATTTTCATTTTCATTGTCAGGTCATTTTCTCAATTAATTGTGCGATTAGCAATTTAAAACTTGGTTTGTAGGAAGCCTGTGACTGTGGTTGTGCAGTGCACAAGAACCATAACTCAAGAGAGCCTTTTCTTGTTTCTTGTATGTCTTTCCTCATTTTCCAAATTATCCACTTCAAATTTGGTATGCTTTTCACATGCTGATGCCATAAAACTAATAGCCTAGAAATAATATCATATAACTTATTCCCTAGAAACAATACACTAGAACTTAACCCCAGAACAAAAACCCTCAAACTAATACCCAAGAACAAATACCCTAAAGCTAATACCTTAGAACTAATACATAAGAGCATATTTTTGGAGTTAACCCACTTTTTTGTCAAGCCATTTTCTCAATTGATATCCATATTTCGAAGGCTACACATGTTTTCCATGGAATGCTCTTGTAATAGTTATTTCATACAATGCTTATTTTATACGATAACAAAGCTTATGTGTTTTAACCTTTAATTGTTAGGGTCGTTTGTTCCCTGTTTTAGCAGTTATGACCATAGCAACAGTGTCAACTCTAAGCCTAGCCCCGGTAGTTCAGACGGTAGCGACGCGGAATGTCAATCCAGGGGTTGTGAGTTCGAATCCCGGCTCGGCCAACTTTCTTTCTGACGATTGGCAAAAGTCAATGTGTCATGCGTCTTTCGTCTTCCACCAATGGGCTAAGTCTATGTGGAAAAGCAACAACGATGAAACGGAAGTGGTGAGTTGGTTAAAATTAATGTATCATGTATGGCGTCAATGGGTATAGGCTTCACTCCTGCACTTCATGGTTGACAAAAATGTATCACGTAGGTCGTAAAGGGGTATATACTTCACTCTAGCATTTAATGGTTAACATTAATGGATCACGTAGGGCGTTAATGGGTATAAGCTTCATTCCTGAATGTCATGGTTAACATTAATGTATCACGTAGTGCGTAAAGGGATATAGGCTTCACTCCTGCACTTCATGGTTAACATTAATGTATCACGTAGTGCGTAAAGGAGTACAGGCTTAACTCCTGCACTCCACTGTTGACATTAACGTATCACGTAGGGCGTAAAGGGATATAGTCTTCACTCCTCCACTAACGATGATTTCAATCTGAACATTTCTAAATAAGTATTTAAGTATCTAAATTGTGATAGAAAATTAGACTGCACAAATGTCCAGTCAAATTTTGATTCACATTGTTCGTAAACATTGTTTAAAGACGTTTAAAGCAGTAACAGGTATATTGTTTATAAGGGTTAATTCTCGTTATTTGTGTTACAGATAACCTTGCACAGTGTTTACCCGAAGCTCTAAGCAGATTATCCTTCCAAGCTATAAGTAATGCGACAGTTGCTGTTGACACTTTAATTTCGTACTACGGTATTTACTTTTTGTGTTCGCCTGCCTGTAAGGCGGGTGGTATAAATACTGAGATTACATCTCTGACATATGTCCGTCTTTTTGTCCGTTATATGTCCGTCACACTTTTTGCAAAACAAATGCAACGCTTATACTAAGCGATAGGGAGAATTTAACGATAACAGTAGCATAACTAAAACATGCATATTCTTGCTAAGCATTTATCCTTTCAGTTTCTTCGGCCAACTTCTCAATCATTTTTCAATATACCAACTTCAAACTGGGCATGAAGAAAACTTGTGATCTGAAGTTGTGCAGTGAACAAGAACCATAATCCTAATGGGTGCGTCTTTTTGAGTTATCTCCCTTTTCAGTATTTCTTGTTGGCCCATTTTCTCACGTATTTACCGTTGTATTAACTTTAGCAATGCAGCCATTTTCAAGACACACCACCTTTCTTATAACATATAAACTTTCCAGATTAGGTCATTTTTATTAATTATGATTTATTAGGACGCTAAACGTGAAGAAGTTTACTTTCCTACATACGATTTTAATTATTCCTTGCAAATTATTTATTTGAATTCGCCAAAATGGGTAGAAGTTTAACCAATTGACCAATTTCACGGTGACCAAACCAAACCACATGTGTTCATTAGATAAAACAATCAATGTATTATTTCAGTGGACTACTGGTGAGTTATCTTTCCCTGAAGGAAATGAGCAAGAGAGGTGGCGCTCGTAATTTTAAATGGGGAATGTACTACTTTCACAGATTTTGGTGGTAAGTATTTATTTCATCACAAGTAATGTGTCAGCCGTGTTGCTAAGGATTAAGTGGGTAGAGACTATATGTTTGATCCTCGTCCGTCATTCCTCCTGTCCGTTCGTCCTACCGTTTTTTCAAATCAACCATGTGCGTACATAACTCCTTGGAAGTACACATAATCGGTTACTCTGACCTTGACCTCAGACACAATTTAAAGAAAATGCTTTTTTAATCTATTA